>JBBPCS010014489.1:0-28023 GCA_037974645.1 Hollardia meadi | reverse complement strand
GTGGCCATTCGAGGAATTGCAGTTTTTGGCACTTCCGCATTGGCTTCATTTTTCAGCCCCGGAGGTTGCCGCTTGGTACAAAGTAGTAAAGTACAATCCCCAAGGAGGATTACTCTCCAATCACAAACATTTAAATTATTTGGAGTGTGCTGTGAACTGCCAGCATAACAAAGACGAATAAAACTAGGTAATATTCAGCATTTTAAAATCATTAAGAGTGATCAAACATACCAAACAACATGATTACTCGGACAAAAAGCTGAAAAACTACAAAACTGAGAGCCATAACATAAACCTATAGTGTTAATAAGTTACCCAAGTTACTAGCTTGTGTTTATGCTGAGGACGTCATTAAAAGAAAACTTTGAAAAAGGAAATTAAAGTGGGGAAAAATACTATATGTACTATGTATACCGTCACAATATCAATAGCAGCTCCATGATTTTTTTGATGGGTCCACAGCTTCAACCTCAATAATTATTATTTTTATTTTGTAAAAATTGAAACCTGAATATCTGAGCAGGCCTGTGAGCACTGTATGTACCTTTTTTGAGCAAGTCCATCTTGTTCTCTTCATCAGCGGAGGGTCTGGGTCGATTACTCTCCATATAGTACTGGAAAAACTCCTGTTGACGAAAACAAATTCCAAAATGAGCCAGCAGAGCAAAGATCAAGGATGCGAGGAGGACATCATGTTCTCTCAGATGCTGTAAATTCTCACTGGTGGATGTGTTTTCTATCACCTCACAAACTGAAGAGTTTGGACTTTATTCATGATCTAAAAGCATTTATCAAAAAGTTCTCAGCACTTTTCTCAAGTTTACAAAGTGTTTCCCAAAAAGTTTTTTTAAAAACTTGAATGTGGTTTTTCAGAATATGAGGTCTTACCATCCTGGGCAGAGTGAGGTAGGACATAATGGCCAAGAGAATAACAACGCAGGCTGTGATGAAGTAACCAAAAGCGCTGTCCTGCAGGGCTGATCCACCTACACGCAAAGACAAATAGAATCATTAGTGGTTCAGTTTTTAAGGCCGTCCATCCTAACTATTCATTTAACTCGACGAGCTATATGCACGTCATGTCTTCAGGAGGAAATTCTCACAGCGTACAGAGGAAGGCACATCTGACAGAAGTAATCCCAAACACTTCCAAACTTTTTTCATAACTCTGTCTCGGAGGTTGAATTCAAAAAGCAGCCAGCACAATTTATTGAACATTTGGCTGACTTTACACCAAAACAAAAATTAATCGTTGAACACATTTAATATTTATGTGACAATGTGTGTTTCAAACGTTCACTTAAAAGCTTAAATAAGCTCATTAGCTACTAAATCTGCCTTTCTGTCACTGTTTTAATTAACTACAATCACAAATTGTGCAAGATATGAAAGAAATGGCATCGTAGTAGACAAGGACTGTGCAGTACTTTGTTTTGTGAAACAAAATGTTCAACAGGCAACCTCCCAAGTTGTGCATGCATCCATAATTCTAGGTGAACTTTGTGCGCTTTGTGTGTGTGAGACATACTGGCCAGTGCGCATATCATGGAGAATGCAGCGAAGGCGCCGGCCAGCCCCTGTCCACTCATGATGGGAGTGGTGTAGGAGGCAGGCAAAATCCCTGCCAGCCCGAACAGACTGCTCTGAAGAATTGCCCCAAAAGCTGGAAGGAACAACAAAAAAAAACAAGACAAGGATGTTCAAGAATTTGTTTACTTAAGACTCATCGTGGTAGAGATAAACCACTGTCCCACAGCGACAGAACAACAACAACTGCTGTCGCAATCAGGAAGAGATGACTCGGTGCAAAGTAACTCCTTTACATAACTGTATTGCCTCGTCTTTTATATTAATCTTGTTTTACATGAGCCAATAGGCTTTTTCATACAAATTTGCATCACACCAATGGGTTGAAACTGTTTATACAGCCACTTTAGAAGTTAATTAGCTGCAGAAATCTTCAGAGACATGTATGTACTAAGAGGAATGCGCCGACTTCTATATCAAAGCTTGAAGATCACAGCGTCCTCCCCTCGAAATCAAACACGATGGGCTGTTCCTCATGAGGACCTGGGGGTCAGCACTGGCCCAATGGGGATAAGAAGCTTATCCCTGCTGCTAAGTAAGTCATTGTAAATAAACAAACAGTGAGAGTAAAGACTGTGTTCTGAAGCTCAGTGTGGTATGAGAGAGGGGAGGATTTTCCCAACACAGTGAACACAGTGAGAAAACTAACTAGCGGAAGCTGCACAGCCATCGGCCACTATTGAAGCCAAGTTCTGCTGATGCCGATAGTTTGTAAAACGTCCTATCGGCGCAGATTAATCAGCTGATTGGTGTACCTCTAACACAGAAGCACCTGAGAGTGGGTATTTATTTAAAGAGGCTGAACAACAGCAAAACACAACAAAATAGAAGAAATCAGGCCATATTTTCCCTGCAGTCTAATGCTCTTCCTGTCTAGTAGCCTGGTTTAGGAAGGGTTGTTGTGTCTCTGCTACTTGTGTATCTTCTGTTATGTTTTGTTTCCCTTTTTAATTTTTCATACTACATTATTTTGTTCGGTTGATTCATTTAATATAGGTTTGAGCTTTTCTTTATGAGCAGGCAGAGAAACTTTCCCTGCAGTGAATACTGGAATATCATGTAACTATTGTTAGTCATGTATTTGGAAACTCACAGTTGATGCAGATGATCTTGATCATAGTGAGGGTGAAGAAGGGCAGCGGGGCCATGTCCACCTTGACAAAGACCGCCGTCAACAGGAAAACCACCAGGATGACCGTCAGGCTGCCAGAGATCCTCAGCTTCTGAGGAATCCTGAGTCACACAGAGTGCAAACAACAGAGAAAGAGGAAGAGGAACAAAATCTCAACTACCCATGCACATTTTCATTTAAAAACTGTTGGATAAAGTAAATCTTAAAAAAGTAATTATCAAAAGTGTTCAGAGAATGAAGAGGAAAGACAGGATCCGTTTTAAAATCTGACAGGAAAAAAGATGGTAGTATAGAAGAGTTATAATCCATTTTTCAACACAAAAACATTTTCCAGTTATGACATCAAGTGTAGGTCATTTCAACAGAAAGCTGAAATTACATTGTGTTGGGTCAATTCATCATCATTTTCTCATCTAAAAAGGGAAACAGATTTTGCAAGAAAAACAAGGGGAAAATAAGCAAAAAAGGTTCTCAGAAATAAAGTGAGTACATTGTGGAAGGAAGCGACAGCAGGAGAAAAAGAAAGTTTGGAAGGGACACAGGGAGGGGTAAAGAAGATGATGGGAGGAAAAGGAGAACATAAATAGCATTCCTGGGTGTGTTTGTGAAAGAGAAGAATCAGCCGTGGTCGGGGTCCAACTCAGATCTCTGTCAATCCATATCTAATTAAAGCAAACATACTGGAGGCGTACAGACATACATTCACATCACAGGATCAGGTTACCTTTAGGGGTACCAATAAGCAGGAGGGTAGGCAGAAGGAGCAGGAAAGTAAAGGTGAAGGTTTTTCCCCCTCAAATGAGTTCAACCTTTCAATGTAATGTCTTGTGTTCCCAAACTTCTCTATGTAATATAAACTAAAATTGTTGCTACAAATTTACTAAAGGTTTCCGGTTTTACCTTGTTTTGTTCCGCTCTGTTTGCCCTGTTAAAAGGTACTGCATTACGCTGTAAATACAAATCAACACTTCCTGTATGAGTTTCGAATTAAAAGCACTCTTGCGTTTCAATGGACGGAAACCCTTCATTTCAAGGCTTTTACTGTGAAACATTTGCAGGAACGTGTTGTGGAAAATTCATTGACTTGCAAGGCTCCAATGCACACTTGAAACTTAGCGACTGCCATCTTTTCTCGAGTTGTTCCAGACTGAAGTCTTATTTTATTTATATTTGGATGTTCAACTTTAGAAGAAGAAAAGTTAAGTGGTTTGTGTGGGAAATGAAAATATGACGTGTTAAATTTTGACGAGTGAAATTATTTTAGCAGCCCAACCCAACTACAACGACTGCAGCATATGTTGTCTAAAAGGACACCAACAACTTAAGAGGCTAATGATCTTACTGTGGTAACAGTTCACAGTTCACAGGTATATTTTGCCTTTTAGGCTGTGGGTGTCAAGTACACACTTGATTGTTACATAAATCTATGCGAGTATGGAGCAGGATAGATACCTCTGGTGTATGAAGGAGTTGAGGCAGGTGAAAATGAGCAGAGGTACCATCGCGCACAGCGTCATCACATTGTTGAACTTTGACTCCAGAACATTGCGAGTGTCCCCAGCCTCCAAAGTCAGATTTGCCGTCTGATTAGAGGCGAGGTCAGTGGGTGCGTCCTTTAGCCTGCTTGTGAAATACTAAAGGAAAGGATGAAGGAATGCACATTTTTTAATAATGGTTATCAGCCGTTGCAACTCAACAGTAACAGATGTAAGCAGCATAACACGTACAGTATATAGTGTATTCATTTCAGGAAAATAGGCCATCTACCCATTATAGGATCCCAAAAGGCTGATACTGAGGAGTGCCTCGAAGATTTTTGTCCAGCCTATTAGTGAGGCTGGGCTAAATATCAGAAACATCTCTCAGTATAATACAATTCAGCGGCACCACAAGTGATTACAACTTTCATGAGTGTAGGATTTCTTGCAGGACTGTTGTTTTAGCCCAAATTCGTGAGAGCTACGTGTAATTTCTAAAGTGGCAACTGAGTGACTGTAAAAAACAATGATGTGGAAGGTCGCTTGGATGAAACATTTTAAATGCTTAAATGATCCACAAATTAAACTCAAAAATGGCTGAATTTAGAATCTATGCAATGCAAAAGTGATGCATTTCAAGCTACCCTGAACAGCTTTTGATTTTTTTTTTAGATTGTGGCCTTATAGTATAGCCATATTTCTGGACCTTAGCTTTCCAACTTTTCCACCTTAACTCTCTAAGCTATTTAAGCTTCAACAAAAATTCCCCCTACAGGTGGGTCCAAATGAACTCCCCCAGGATAATGAAACTCAAATTCCACATTCTTGGAAGTTTTAAGAAATGAACCCCCTTAAAGGTCAAAAAGAATGGATAGGGATTAGAGAGGCTGTGCCACCGCAATGGAAATCTACCTGGCTCGAGTCAGGTCATCCTGAGTGAAACCAGGTGGCTTTGGAGGGAAAAGCAAACAAACAATCGTTGTTTTCTCTAAGTGAGGTGACCTTCCTTGAAGTGGAGCTCAAGCTTTCAATTAACTAGTCACTAACCACAAGGCCACCAACAGGGCTCTTCCGTCCACTTCCATCCGCCTGTTATTCCAAAGATTAACTGCATTTGGCTGCAAATATTCCCACATCCAATTGTCCTAAAATGTTGCTTAACTTACCATTGTTGCCGTCATGAAGAAATTCCATGGTAAGAGGGTTCCCAAGCCCATGATGAAGAAAATGATCCACACTGCATTGTATCTGAAAAAAGGAAGTTCACATGAAATACATAAACTCACTCAACTTCATTTTTTCCCCACTGGATCTCATCCAAATCTCATTTTGCACATACTGAAACAAAAACAAAGTTTCTCTCACTTGTCCCGAGGTGCGTTGATGGCCGTCATGGTTCTTGTTAGACTGTCAGTGGTTAATCAGGGAGGCACCAGGTCTGAAATGCACAGATAAATGCGTCAAAACACTTCGAGGGCCAGCAACTACCTTTTTGTCATCAGCAGCCATATGTCTCTCCTTTCTATATTTAGATATTGTGATGAAACAATTCATTTATGGGCCAACGGTGGGCTGCATCATGCCATTTGATCAGAAAATAATACAACTAACCAATTCACAATAAAATGTCAGCTTCAGTTGAAAATGAGCTCCAAATTCAGTAAAAAACCGCGTTGAAAGCCTTACAACACAGACGATGTGACAACTCAACGCACTAATTGTTTTGTTGCGAACAACAACAAACCAGTCACAAGAACACCAAGTGGTTAAAAACTCACTTGGGTCAAATTTAGACAACACAAGTCAAAGAAATGTTGCTGATTTTTGGTTAACACAAGCTTCACATCAGTCAGGAACAAATGCATCACCTCACAAGCATAGATTTTCTTTTAAATATGCTCAAAATAAAAGTGTCATAGTTGTACTAGTATAAAATAAATGCAAAAAACATTTTCTTCCCCCATTAACTTTTAAAGAATACCACTCTTTACAAACGTACTTACAGCGGAGTTCAGTCAGGGACAAAAGGCTCTTCCCTCTGGTCAGATGCAACAACCCAAAGGCCAAACAAGCTCTGCATGCTTCATTTTATACCACACAGAGGTTTTATAGGTTGACACCCTCCTGTCTGCTGCCCATTGGCCCCGCCCTCTTTGCATTTCACCATCCATGCCCCCCCTTTCCCTTTAACTCCCCTCGACCCTCCCTTCACATTTTTACAGTCCAAGCATGTGCAGCGCTCGTTGGCACACAAACATCTACTCCTAGATTTCTATCATTTGACATAAAAACGGTACGTAGTGCCAAAGTCAGATCCTTCCTTGACAAGATTCATGCAAAAGTCTGAAGTGTTCCAAAGTGAAGTTCAATCTATACACCCATGTCTTCTTAATCCCCCCCGCCCCCACCTCATTTCATCAGTGTTCTTCGCCTCTATCATTATTTGCATATCTGTTGCTCCCCTGGCCATTATTGTGACTAATAACTAACTCATATTTTCTTGTCCTTTCACTAGTGCCTTTTTATTAACTCTCATTACTCCTAATTTAATCCGATTCTGCTTCTCATCTCCACTCTTACCTTATCCAACACCATCCCCTCTTTTCCTAGCATTTTTTCCCCTGGATCTGATGGAAGACATGTGCTCAGATGGCGCCTTCTCCAAACAGAATTATTTTCTTTCCGAGACACTTCATCTATAAAAAAAACATTGTGCAATTTGGCAACAAATCCAGCTAAACAACAGCAACAGCTGTTTACACAATAGCTCTAAATGTAATACACAGCCACCCATTTTAATAGGCTGATAAAGGTTTTATAAGTTAGTCTGTTTTTATGAGTGGGTTCCATTTTGTTTGTTCTCACCAACAAACACACAGATGACATGATACACATTCCTACCAATGGTTTCCTACTATTCCACTAATAAACAGGTGTCAATCTGAGAAAAGAAAAATCTGCTCTGCAAATGTTTTATGAAGACTGCACTTTTGTTTGACCTCAAGGATTCACAAAAATGTGTTTTGGTGGCCAACACTGAATGTAAACATCAGTTTTGCTTGTTTACAAGAAAACTCCACAGGGCACCTTTAAAGAAAGCTTAAATCACACAGTCAAATTGCCAATCATACCGTCAAGCGATCCACCCTCTACATACAAATAAGGCCAGTGATGTATGATTTGATTTATTCACAGCTGAATAGATTGTTGTTGTTGATGCTGCTGCTGACACACACACAACATGATGTATCCCATGTTTGATTGGGCTGGTCATGAGTGTGCTCTCAGCAACGACAGAGACTGCTCTATATGAAGGGGCACACACACACACTATAGCCTATTAAGTATAATGCATCTAAACTATACTGGACTGACTGAGCCGAGGCTACCTCTGAGAAACAAGAGTCAATGAGAAAAGTCTGTGTGTCATGTGAGATGAGACAGACAAGGGACTATATTTGTTAAACAAGTCCATATTTCAGTCCTTACATGGGAATTGACCACGAGATCAGGCATACACTGTGCAAGAGATAAAACTAGAGAAAACGATTATTGTGCCCCATTCCATTTTGTAACGACGCTTTCCTTTACATTGGTGTGCTTTCTCCCATCCCTAAAAGCCTCATTCTCAGCCAGGCTGTGGCACATTTAGTTCACCGTACTGTGGTCAAGTGGTAAAGCCAGCTGCCGGTTAGATTCTGATGCAAGTCGGGCTGCATGACATATCGTTTCAGCATCAGCTTTGGGATGTGCACAGGATGCGCCATGTCAAGCAGTGTTTTCCACCCAGCTGGAGACCGGATAAATGATCACAGAAGATATTCAGTGTTGAATTTATCATTACAAAGTATCCAACTGCATCTCAAGGCTGGATTAGAAAGCGTCTGAAAGGGGTGTGATCGCACTGGAGCCGACACAAACGGTACAATGGTTAGCTTCTCTGCAAAGAAATTCTCTCACATGCACTTTTTTCAAGAGGCAGCTATTTAATATTAGTAATGTTATGTTGTAAACGTCACTGTTGACACAAGAGTTAACTTCTAGTGTCCAGTATGAAAGATTTCTTTTATTAGTCCTGTTCAACGATTGGTACGGAGACAGACTCAGCTGGAAAAGCTCCACCTCAGTGTCGCCCTTCAGCGGACACGGGACGTCCGGGGGGCTACGCGCCGAGCTGCCGCTAACATTAGCTCCAATAAAACCCAGTTGTCAGATGACTAAAAGCCTTGATCTGGTCAAAAGATAGTGAAATCTAAAAAGTGACGTGCTTTGCTTTCTTGATTTAATTCATTGATTGATTGATTCATTGTATTACAATTATAGTTTTATAAGATTTCTTTTATTTATCTTTCAGTTGAATTATATTTAAAGTTCAAAGAAATCCACTAAAAAAGACATTTTCATCAGTGAGTAATCGTCGTGATCTCAACATTGAGCAAAGTAAGTGTGATGCTGATTTTTGCCATAATGAAGAAGACCGAACTGATAAATCTGGAATATATCGTCCAATGTTAGCCCGTCACTGATATATCGGTATGAATTTCTGCCAATAGGCAACAAGAAGTTCCAATGCAAATAAATCTGAAGCTGTGTTTAATTTAGAAAATGTCAGCAGTCCTTAAAAAATGAATCTCGGGAGATATACTGTTAACAGATTTTTATAAATCTCAGACTGACACGACAGACTGACACAAATGTATTCCTCCTATACTTTAAAGCTAAAAAAAATTGTTTAGATCAGATCTTGCCAAACACTTTCAGACTAGTCAGCTTGTCATGGTCCCAATTGTGTGCAATATTTTGCTTACTTGACACCTGGTTTGACCTCAAGAAATGTTACAATTCGCTAAAAAATTGTATTGCCTGCTTGAGGCTTCTTCTTACAAGACCCTATGTTTTCCACAAGCATCTGCTGTTGGTCAGATGATAACTGAACTCTAATGCACCCATGCGGTATGTGCAACAGCACAAAGCTCAACATGTTTTTAAAAACACAGGTGGCATATTTTATTATTACCAGGTTTAGCTTGCCATAACAAATGAGGAGAAAAATGGAGACAAAAATTAAAAAAAAAAAAAAAAAATTTTTATATGTTGGACACGGGGGTAAATCTTATAATAGAAAAAAACGGGAGTACATTCTTCTTGTCGGTATACCTCTCTAACAGGGTCAGCTTTATTCCGAGGCTGAAACACAGAATAGTTTGATGCTGGTCACATGATGAGGCTATGTAAGTATAACCCCTCTCCTCAAGGTCATTTCCCAGAGTTTATAGAAGGTGAACATTCTTATCACAGTCATACAATTTCCTCAAGTATTAGACTAGAATGCCAATAAATGTATGACAGGGAAGTAATTTCTTTTTACCATCAGTGGTGACATATTCCAAATTCATCAGAAAATCAGCAACAGGCATGTCAAGCTCAGGCTGAGAGTTTGGTATCAGCGAATCTCCTACTTTCCAAAATAACACGGCTCATAAAATAACACTGTAAATTCAGAAAAATGTTCAAAACTTTGAAGTCTGAATGCAGCACAGCTTAAACTATCACCAGAATCTCTTAACTCCAGTGTTCAGGATGTGAAGACCTGCTGGGTCCCATTCTAGTAATCTAATTCTAGTTCATTTTCACAAATGGGATACAACCTCAATGCAATTAACAGCAATTAAGTAGCCAGTTGCATAAGGACCACTAACTTCAGGGCTTTACAGTGCCAGTATTCAAATTTCCAAAAAAAAAACAACTGTTAAAAACCTTTGTCAGTATTCTGAGACCCCTAGAATCTACATAGTCCTCCACTGGTTTTTACATCGTAACTGCACACAAGGAGAAGGAGCACATGCATGGACACATACACAGTATACGTATTAGTGTAATAAACTGTTTGCTAATAAACTCTGTGTTACTTGAACATCAGTGTGCTCCTAAAATTATTTGTGTGCTCCTAATTATTTTCATTTAGAAGCACATGTAGTTATAGGAAAATAAGTTAGCGTAGAGCCCTGAAATGAATTTCTCACATCAGTAGCTGCAAACTAAGTATTGCATAATACACCAAACAGAGGCAGCAGCTTTTTGCAGATGGATTTGAATGGGGTCAGCAGTATGAATGCATGAATCATAGTGGACTGTTGTAGAGAAGAGGGAACTGAGCCAGAAGACAAAGCTTTCAATTTACCAGTCGAAAGGAGCCATCTGGGATGGTTTGGGCAAGTGATCAGAATGCTTAGAGGGCGCCTTGCTTTGAAGGTTTTCTGGGTACGTCCAACTGGGAGGAAACCTGGGGTAGAGCCACAACTCTCTGGAGGGATTACAGATCTTATCTGGCCAAAAAACGCCTTGGGATCCCCCAGGAGGAGCTGGAAAACGTTGCAGGGGAGAGGGACGTCTGCTGCCACCATGACCCAACCCCGAAAAGGCAGAAGAACAAGGATGGATGGATTAATTACCTAGACTATGACGGGCCGCCACAGTCTGGGTAATTAATGGGAAACACTGAATCCTATTTATTTTTCACTTGCCTGATCGCACAAGTACATCTCACATTTTTTTTAAAAAAAAATCAGAGTTAGCTCAGCTTGTTTCTCTACTTAGGATCCAGACATCCGATGACTAAACTTCATTTGGTTAAAAGATATAGTGTTAGCTAAAATGACCAAGATCTAAAAAAAAGAGACTGTGATGGTGATGTGACATGAAACAGAAAGTAGTCTGCTGGAAATGTCTTCATGCCCAGCCATCCGTCTGACAGCCAGTGCTTAGGGAAAACTCTGAGCTAGCCGGCTAAATTTGTTTCAAGATTCAGAGGCTCAACACAACTAAGTTACAGATACGTGGTGTGCAGACAAAGACATTTTTGAACCCAGCATGTAGATGTTTTTCAGACGCTCGAGAGTTGATCTACCTGCTCCCTCGCTGGTGATGGGAGCCAACCGATACAATAACCAATAATTTCACATTTTTGTAAGTTTGTATAATTTTATGCAAATTTGAGGGTAAGAAAAGCTAAGATGTAGCGAGCAAAGATGGATGATTTAATATTCCATAGCTCTTCATATTTGTCTTCCGCTGAACTGTAAAAAACATCCACAACATGTTTAAGTCTAGTCTACACTGCGTGGCTCTACCCAGGTGGCAGCAGTTTGACTTCATGAACAGTGTGCTGCGTTTCTTCTTCTTTGGTTGATGGCAGATGGCATTACAGGTGAATAAAAGCTGTTTGGCTTTTGGTATTATTGGCTCTATTTATCGCCTACAATTTCATTCTCTGCCGATAGCCAATAACATGAATTTCCAAATATCAGGCCGATAACTTCCAACATAAGCTTTTGAAAAGATTATGTGTTACTTGCTGGGCAATATGGTAATCCTTATTGTTGAGCCCTGGCATTCATTACAGATTAGAGTCAAAGTGATCATAATCAGATTCTCCAACGTCATGATAGCAACCAGTTAAAATATGGAATTACTGGTGAGCACCTGTTTTTTAAGCATATAAGATAAACCAAGACAACAATCTAATTTTCTAAAACCCAGGGTAACGTCACATGTTGTGTCCAACGAGCAGTTGGAAAGTCCAACAATAATCAATTTACAATGTTACCAAAACAGAAAAAGCAGCAAGTATTCACATTTGAGAAGCTGGAACCAGAGGATGTTTTTCAAATGCATGTACTCGTACTTGTTCTGAAAAACAACTGTATGAGTGCATCCCTTTTACTTGTGGGCTCCTTGTGGTCCATCCTGGCCCTGACAGGTGTACATAAGCTCTGGAGATGCTTAAAAATTAGCTTAGGAACCTCTGCATGTAGACTCCACAACATCCTGATGCAGAAATATCAATCCGGCTTTACTGTCAGCTCCCAATGAAAGAAACTAGTCTGTACCTACTAACTGTGCTGCTATGAAAAGGACAACATTCAAAAGATATCATTAAGGTCATGCATTGTCGATGTGACTTTTGATGGCAACCAGTCACCTTGGCAGCCAATGCCACGTTGCATAAATATTTAACAATTTCTAATCACATGCACACACTCGTGTTTGGTAAGAAGCCAGTCTCACAGTGAGCAGCCTTCAAACAGCTTACACACAGGTCCTTGATTACAGCCACTGGCTTTATACTAGTGGCCAATTTAAATACTATTGACAGAAAAATAGAACTCAACACTTTTAACAACTTCTCAATCTTAAAGTTTATTTCATTGAACACCATAAAATAAAATAAAAATACGGATCGTGTCACGAGAAAAAAAAGATTTTTGTAATGACAATTGAAATTATTGAAGTCAATAATCAATTGCTTTTTACAGACAATTGTTAACTTCCTTCTATTTTAGTATACAATCAAAGCAACTCAAAATTAAAATACGGTGGCCAAAATACAACAAGCAACAACCTTTCAGTGTTAGTTACTGAGATTACATCCATGCATGCACACACAATAAGTAAGTTTTAGGTGATTTAGGTTGATTCAATTTCCTATTGTCAGTAAAGCCACCAGCAGCTCGTCACGAGAGGAGGAAACTTCACAGCAGTTGGTGTGGGACAACGTTCAAATGTTATTTACCCATCAAGACTTTCTGGATGTGTAGCAATGTTTCTGAACCCTCTTTGTTTATGAATAATCTCTTGATTGACATGCCGACAGAAATACCCTCAAGTGATACATCAAAGATACATGAAGCTATGACTTCCAGTCCGTTATTAACATTTAATTATCTCCACCTGTCAATAGATATACAAATATCCATTATTGATATTATATTTATTTTAAATATTCCAAATATTTGCTGTCATACGCCAACTTGTTGTGTTGGTAAGAAGCCAATCTCGCAGCCTTCAAACAGCTTACCCACAGGTCTTTGATTACAGCCACTGGCTTTATACTAGTGGCCAATTTAAATAATATTGACAGAAAAATAGAACTCAACACTTTTAACAACTTCTCAATCTTAAAGTTTATTTCAGGGAACACGGGCTGTGAACTGAAGGACCCTGACAGGAGGCAGCTCGTCACTTCTGCATGGACAGAGAGGCATTTGGGTAGACAAGCAGAGGCAGCAGGCGGAAATATACTTGCTTTTAACTACACGTTCACGTTCCCATGATGGCTGCCTCACGTATCCTGCGTACGTTTCGTGCACCTCCTCAGAAATTAACGCTACGCATCCACAAGATGCAATACGCACATGAGCGGTAGGGGCAGCGTCAGGCGGGTACGTGAAAAGGTTAGTAGGCACGTCAAAAAATGTCTAAAAGTCTTGGACACAAGCTGTGTGATCGTATCCACAATTACCCATGTCTATATATGATGCGTCATTGCTGCTGCACAGTGATAAATATGCTTGTGAAAACAGCCGGCGAGAGATCAGTACCATCTTACAAGTTGCTGTGAAATCCTGCAAAAATAAATAGAAACAAATCCAATGGAAGCACGACATTTAGCTTGGCGCATGTTGCTTTCAGGTCTCTTCGAGATTGTTCATCACACAGAGATGGCCCCACATTGATATTTCACCAGTTTCAACCCTCTAGTGTAAAAGATTTCACTTTAAACAGTTAAAACATTTAACTTTTTCTTTTCTTAGCAGCAAAAGTGAAAACTGAAAGATTGCCAGCTGGAGTAGTTTCATTTTGAACAATTACACTTAATCAAAGAATGTAAAATGACTAATCATCTACTTCTTTATTGCCACCCTGAAGGGAGAGTATTTCGGCCACAGCAAAACATCTCATCGTTTTATGAACTGTGCCTGACCACATCTGAAATCTGCAGCTGTGTGCTTTGTGCTCAAGTTATGTGCATTATATGTTTTACGTGTAAACAACTTCTAAACACGGAGGGGAGCCAACGACAGGGAGTCATGCTTTTGTAAAAATAGGATGTAATCAAGATTATACAAATAAGAGCAGGAAACGGTGGCAGAGGCAGGAAAGAGACACCAATGAGAGCGGCACAAAGATAAGTCCTGGGAGAAAACGGGAGGGAGCATAAAGAGATCTCGTAACCCATTGTCTTCACCCTGAACCGCCTCTCTGCCCCACAAATCATTTCCCGCGCTTCAGAAAGAGCAGGAACAAAGCACATCTCCAGCTGACTAGTGGACTGGCAACAGCAGCTCCTCTTATCACTCACAATGTAGTCAGCGCTGATGGGTTTAAATGAGGAAGACAAGAGGGGGGTCACAGTTCCCATACTTCCTTTGATGAGTGAGTTTAGCCTAATCTTATTTTGCCACCAGCCAGAAATGATAAATGCTTTACTCTTACTACAGATGGGGGGGAAACTTAGCTTCCACTCCTATAAGACAGATGCGTATGTGCACCCGGTGGGTCAGCTGTTCAGAGCAGAACAAAGCCACTGTTCTGGTGCACTCCTCCTCTCCTTGCTTTAGGGTCAGCAGGGTCACAAATAGCGCAGACATGTGTAACATGAAGCCAAGCCAGGAAACACACGCTCATAGTCATTTGGAGGAGTTAAAATATCATACAACCTTAATGACAGATAGATAAGTATCATCATGTACATTTAGAGTAACTACAATAATACTACTGTGACCTACATAAAGACAGATTTGACATAGATTAACCAGCCGGAATGTTAGTGCCCGTTATTAAAAAAAACAAAAACAACACACTTCCGTTTTTGAGTCATCACCGATTTGCTTTACAATGAACTCCTTTCTCTGTGATGCAGCATCTCGCCACGTGCTTTCATTAAAACTGTCACACACATGCTTCATAAGAATGAGTCACATGATTGTTGTTTTTTTAACCACCGGGGTTACTTCTAACTGTCGGTTACAAATGGAAGACGACCACATTATAACGTTAAATTTATAACTTCAACGATCCCTAAATAACATGATTCGACCGCTTAATTCATGTCCCAAAATTAAGACAGGAAGCGCAACATTACGAGTATGCTTTCAACGCATCTCGTGGATATTATTGGTTTTCTGGCAGCATAAAACGTTCGAATTAAAAATAATAATGTGGCAAAATGCGAGGATTAAATGGAGTCATTACAGCATCAGTGAAAATAGATTTTACATAGGATTTTAGTCTCTAGTTTGTTTTTTAACTTTAGGTATTCTATCTCATCCACCTTCGCTAATCTGCGTCCAGCGGTCTGGATTAACACTCACTGTCCGGCTGCACGGACCATGCTTGAGGTTGGCGCTAAATTTAATTCCCAGCTGCAGTCAAGAAAGGAAGCATGGTGGCGTCCAGCATCCAAACACGGGTGTCCGTGTCTTCATTCAGTGCCACACGGGAAGAGTTTAAGAGATTTGAATTTAAAAAACGAGCCACAGAAGCGTAAAAATGAACAAGAACCGCACCGCAAAATGGAAAGAAGGCTGAACTACATCTGAAAGGAGTAAAAGTTAACGATATTTCATTAGCAGATTCGTCTCTAGCCGTCAGTTTTCAGTGGAATAGTAGTCTAATTAGAGCAGCCGTCAGTCTAAAGAGATAACGGGCTGACAGTTAACAGTCTTCATTCAGCACACTGGGAAGTCTTACCTTATCTTTACAGTCTGAAGGCTTGTTCTGTCTGATCCGGTCTGCCTGCCTCCTCACAGCTCAGCGAAACCGCTTCACTCATGCTGCCTCCAAGAGCTGCTCGTAAAAGTCACTTTCCAGCAGCAGAAGCGCAACGAGCAGCCATTTGAACACGTTTTCAACCATAAAATTAAAATATATATATACGGATCGACTCTTGTAAGACTCTTGTAATGACGATTAAAATTATTGAAGTCAATAATCAATTGCTTTTTTACAGAGAATTAACTTCCTCATGTTTTAGTATACAATCAAAGCAAAAGAAGAAGCCTCAAAATTAAAATACGATGGCCAAAATACAACAAGCAACAACCTTTCAGTGTTAGTAACTGAGATTACATCCAGGCATGCATACACAATAAGTAAGTTTTGGGTGATTTAGGTTGATTCAACTGCCCTGATCTGGTAATATTCGGAATTTCCGATTGTCAGTAAAGCTACCAGCAGCTCGTCACGAGAGGAGGAAACTTCACAGCAGTTGGTGTGGGACAACGTTCAAATGTTATTTACCCATCATGACTTTCTGGATGTGTAGCAATGTTTCTGAACCCTCTTTGTTTATGAATAATCTCTTTATTGACACCCCGACAGAAATACCCTCAAGTGATACATCAAAGATACATGAAGCTATGACTTCCAGTCCGTTAATTAACATTTAATTATCTCCATCTGTCAATAGATATACAAATATCCATTGTTGACATTATATTTATTTTAAATATTCCAAATATTTGCTGTCACACGCCCACTTAACATCACCAAACACAGCAACAGGGGTTAGTTATATGTGTAAAACACCATCACGGTATACGTAATTTTTATATCCCAGCAATATCTAAATATACCCAGAGACATTAAAGACAAAGATACCACAGTAAAATGGTGTGTATATATAGCAGTATACATCAAATAAAAGTAAAAAAAAAAAAAAAAAAGAAGCCATGAATACAATCAGTCTCTTATTTAGGAGACACATCTGTTGCTCTCTGCTCAACTTGTTTTGTTTGTGGGAAGCTGACAGAAAAGAAAACTGCTGGAATCACTTTCTGAGTTGACTGGCACACATAATTTCCCCTTTTTCTGGAGCATGATAGAGGTTCGAATACTACAAATGCTGAATGTAAAAGAAGAAATGGCGTGCCAACAGGAGGGAGCTGTTTCCAAACTGTGCTGTGAATCATGAAACCCTTGGCACCATTCACCCTTAACCGCAGTGTTTTTTCCCAATGCACAGACAGCAAATGTGTTCCTGAGGTCACTGCAGGACAAAACAACAAAAGTTAAGGCGAAGAAAGGCAGTGTGTGCCTGAGGGAGCTTGCATTCACACGACTGTGGTAAAACTACATGAAGGCGAGAGTTTTCCCATATACAAAAAGTCATTCAGAAATATCAAAGTATTGTCCATAAAATGAGATGAACAAATTACTAATTTCCAGAGAAATGTCCTCACCACAATGTCATGCTGTAATTTTCTCTGGTACTGTTGCAATCCTCTCCTCTTTTTTTTTTCTTTTTCTTTTGTGTCTGTGAGAATTAGCACCAATGTACAATTTCATCATAACACTCGGGCCTGTGTACCGCCGTGCCGAGGGGTTGTTTATGGTCTGGTTTTGTGCTGCATGTGGTCTTTGCTGTTTGCTCATGGAGTCGTGGTAGGTGCACAGTCATCCACACCCTGTCTCGCTCCTGTCTAAAAAAAGCTTACTGTGGTTATGGACAGAAACCAATGTGTGGAGGAGCGCTAGCCTGGCTGCTTTCTCTCCAGCACAAACCCTGCGAGGAGCAGCTGAGGACTGAGGGACTACTGTCTTGATCAGCTGGTACGAACACACGAAACTACACTTCATTTCCATCAGTGGCCATGCAAATGTCTTTATTTTCTGTTGTTGAATATGTTCTGCTCTCTCTGCGCTCCGCTTTCCTCTGAAGCTTGTTCACTGGCTTGTGTAGCCGAAGGGGAAAGTCAGTCAGAAGCTTGTCATTGCAGCAAGGTAAAAACTTGACTGGGTTTTTCCACGGAGAAAGAAAATGGGAGAAAAGGGGGGTGGTGGGTTTCTACAAGACACCTCTTTCATCAGACCAATATTGAACATCTTTGCAGAAATGAGAAAAGATGACAGCAGATAATAAAGAGCAAAGCAAAAGTGAACTGCCAGCGGTCTCAACTGTAGCTCAACAGGTGCAGTGAGGTGGTTGAGGTCTTTCCAACTCACTGTTTTCTATGAGGCACCTGTGTAACAGTGTATCTGTAAGTAACAAGCTGTCTTTGGCCTGCAAAAGCTGGAAAACAAGCCAAATCAAGCTGATAAGAAACCAATATTTCCCCACAGTAGCTGTAACACACTGTCATAAAGAACCTGGAGGAACCCCCTTTTTGTTGCATGGTTGTAGGCATTTCTATTGTCAGACGAAAATCTTATGTCATCAACTTCTTCACTTCCTGCTGACCCCTGACATTTCCCTCTTAGTGCCATTTTTAGAACACAAGTTTGTGAGCAAACAAACATCATGCATGTCTAATTTGAGAATATCCTGTGAAGTCCGTGGCATAAGAGGAGAGCTCAGGGAGAGGAGGAGGGCATGACATGAATGGACTGGAAGTGGCTTTCTGACCCCATACTGAGATTTAAGAGGACAGTAGAAGAAAATGGAATTCCAATGGATGGCCTCTTCAACCCCTTAAGAACTCAGGAGACACAGTGAGTGAAGTAAATCCCTTTTGGGATTCAGAATTTTCGAGGCCTGGCTCCGTTTAGGAGGATTACGGTTTGGATTGAAGCGGCAAAGAGAGGCAAACAAAGAAAAAACTCCTCAGGGAGGTCCGTGAGAGTGAAATCCCTCATCTGTACCTCCGTAGCCCCTTCAAATTCCCAACAGAGTGTGAGCAGCCTGCAAGGGTCAGTATGAAATCCCTGTCACAATGGATGAGCCACAAATTGACTGCAAAGACAATACATTCCTCACAATCCAGTGGTGCATTTAGGGACAAGAGACCATTGCGGGATTCAGTCCAGAAAAATTGGCAGTTGCTCATATTTTTATCTGCAACTATGGAAATCAGCCAAAATCCTTAAAAACAGGCATTTATTTATTGACTCCACTCCCTCCACCCCTTCAACATTTACAATCCTCATTTATCAACAATGTGGCATGTGTTGAAATACTTGAGGGCTTATGTTTTGGCCACAAACTTATCTAAAAAATGCAAACAACCGTGCAAAATACACTAGATTTATAAGCCTGTAATTTGTACCTCAAATGTTTTTATCACTCCATGAATTTCAGATGCATCCCTCACTAGTTTTTTAGGTTCTCGTTCTGTAAATAAAGCATCTTTCATGTTTCCCCATCTTTCAAGAATAACTTATGCATTTCAGCAAGGGCAAGGAAGTGTAATCTGTTTGTACGACATCAATGAGAGAGGGTGAAACAGGCCTTGAATCAAAACTGGAGTTTACATCAATCAATGGGCTCACAGGGAGTTCTTCTTCATCATCTTCTTCTTCTTCTTCTCCTTCTGCTCACTAAATTTAGGAATTATCCAGGAACACTGAGCGTGCATTCCTTTCATTTCTGCATTCCAGTGTTGCTATGCTTGAATTTAACATGACGGTTGTCCCGAGAACAGGGTTGCTGTTAAAAGTTAAATCCACACTGGGCAGAACACTGCTGCAGTATGTTTCAGTGGTTCAACCCAACCACTGATGTCAGAACAGGTGTTTTTCATAATTAATAGTTAACTTTCCTTCTTATAATGTGAGTCCCGGTGCAACTCTTGAAACTTGAACAAAATTATGTAAGTTCATATATGCACTTATTTAATTTGGATTTGTTTAATTGTTTAATGGATTGTTTCGTATTGCATTTACGTTAAGTTCCTATGTTTAGTAAGTTACTGAGCCTTTTGTTGCACGTTGTTATGGCAACCTAAAAATAAAATCACACGCCCCAAAAGATTTAAAGGTTATTTTACGTTGATTATTTAGTTTTTTAAGCGATCACAGTTTCAACTTGCAGCCCCTGAAATCATTTCCAGTTTTCCCGATCGACTGAAACAGCAAAAAAAAGGTAATTAATTGTTCAGATAAGCTGCTGTAAAGTAAGTTTTTGAGAAAAAGAAAGGAAAAAAAACATGCAATGCAATGCAAGATCATTATGATAACCCTGCACAAATGTCTTTCTACTTTTTAAATATCGTATTGTTCATGTACAGTATCACACGCTCAGAATGTCAGTCAGTAGCTTTAACTTCACTAGGAATTCCATTTATTTATTATGTGATTACATTTTTTGAATAACAAATCTTGTTAAATTTTACTGGTTGTTCTGTCGTTATTCATCACAGTACAGTCAGTACCAGCATGTAGGCGTGTGTGTCAGTTCATTCCTGTGCTGGACATTGGACGATGTGTGTGTACTAAGACAAATATACCTCACGCCATGTGTGTTCATGTGTTCACATTATTCTGGGTTGGCATGCAATCAATAAATCAATCAGACATGTTTTTGTGCTTGCAATTCCTGCATGCTTTACATCATCTGTTAAATCAATTCAAGAAATCTGAATTCCCCGCTGACTGTGTCAGTTGTTAAAATACTTCAGCTCCAATCTACTCTTTAATGATTTTTCTGTCTTTCTCAATCTGTTCAAACATCATCCATATCAGTCCTCATCCTGGCCCATCCTCCTATCTTATCAGAGGCTGTCAGCCATCCTGTTTGCCTGTCCTGATGAGAAACATAATCAAAAGTTACTGAGGGCAAGCTCTTTTTTCGTTTTTTTGGGAGCGCTGCCATTACCATGTTTTCTATGGCGTGCTTAAGTCCCTTTAACATCCTGTCTGCCCATTTAAAACCCATTACTCAATTGTTCTCTCTCTATTGCTGCGTGAGACGGTACCTGCTATATTTTCCAGTCTTACTGATACCAGACCATTAAACCTGGACTATTTGCAATCCGCTCCTCCCGTTTGCTCGACTCTCTGGATCTTGGGACCCATCTGTTGAAGCCATTAGATCCACAAAGACAACACCCAAGGTTATTGTTGTTGAAGAAGAAAGAAAGAAGGAAAAATAATTTGGTGATTAAACAATGATTGTTTTTTTTTTTTACAGTTCTTCCAGATGTTAGGGGTCAATTACAGCAGCAGTAGTACAGTAACTTTGATGATGACTCTCAGCACTTTTAGTATGGACTTTGAGAACTGTTGACGGTGTGCTCTATGGATTATTCATAATGAGGGGGACACTGTTAATGAAAAACCTGTTTGTCATTTTTCATTAATGAAATTGCATTCATCTCCATTGTCTTTGGGGTGGAGGCAAACATTTCAAGACATTTTTTAAAGCATCAATAATCAATATTTTTTTAAACAAATGTATCAAATAAAAGAGGTTGCTCGTAGTGCTGAACCTACAGAGAATTATCACCTGAATCTGCAGCTTCTCTCGGCTTTACAGCGAGTTTTAGCTCATCGTTTAAATGAATACAGCGCTTTTATCTAAAGCCTCTCAGTCGGTCACGCGCTGATGGTAGCAAGTGCAAAAAGTGAGTAAGTACGTGAGCTGCTACTCTGAGCTTCAGGAGCAATTCTGGATTCAGTATCGCAAGAACACTTTTACATATGGGCAGGAGGAGCTGGGGATCAAATATCCAACCCTATGATTTGAGGATGACCCACCCTACCTCCTGTTTAGCTGTCCAGTCCGCAACTTTAAAGTTTTGGATTGCTCTTAAAGTCACATTTGGCCACAGCTATTTTCAGTGAAAAAACAGTCAATATTGGACTTACATTCACCAGATGGACATACACATGAATACAAATAAAGGATAACACTGCTCCTTAACTTTGTAAATAAGCAGCTGTTTGCTATCAAGTTCACCATATCAACATACAATGTTGTCACAACCTCCAAACAGCCCAAAAAAAAAATATATCTGTTTTCTTTGCAAGTTTAAAGGCACAATTTGTCGAAATTTAAAATTTCCCATTTTGGTGTCCCACCCTAACAAATGCAACAAAACTAAAAAGGAGAGTGAGGGAGATGTCAGTCAAGTACATTGTGTACTGTAAACACCCACACAGTCCTTGCAAGATCAGAGCATTCATCAAACCTTATTCTGTTTCCGAGGTTCACTGTTTTACTACAGGCTCAGACAAAGTTGTTATGAGATCCGACAGGCTGCATATGGACCGCATGGCAGTGTGACACCCACATGATTAATCACATTGGTGGTAGTTGCAGGTTTCTTGCGCTATTTGTTACCGTACAGCAGCCAGGAAAAGACTACACCCCAATGAAAAGAAGTTTAAATCTGTTAGATCTGGATTTTCATTTGGATCCGATACCAGCTCTCTAAATATGCCCACTTTTAAAAAAAAATCAAGATCCACACATTATTCTATGGGAAATAATTAATGAAAAGGTGGGAAAATGCCCTATCTCGCAAAGTTAAAGAAAGAGATCCAAAAAATTCCTGGATCCGCCCCTTTATCCGGATCCAAGCCAAAATTTAATGGGTTCTTCCTTGGCCCATGCCCCATCCTTCCACCAAGTTTTGTGGAAATCCATTCAGTAGTTTTTCGTAATCCTGGTGACAAACAAACAAACCAAGCAACCAACAAACGGACACGGGTGAAAACATAACCTCCTTGGCAAAGAGGTAATTACATGGCACTGAGGTCTACAACTTACTTGAAAACTAAGAAAAGCAAACACATTTTTTTAATTTAAGAGGCTACAAATGTTCTTTCTCTATAAATGACAGAGTTTATAATTTTTGAAAAAAAAACATAGATTAATTAGCCCATTCACTAATCAATTAATCTACTTATCATTTCAGCTTTACGTGTAATAGTAGCAGTTGTTTTGTAGATAAACTTACAATATATCAATGTTTCAGGTGAAAGACTTATCTGAATATGATAGCATATGGAAATATTTACCATATAACAAAATTTAGACTCAACAAAAATTTTAATTATAGACAACAACAAAGCAGAGACTGAAAACCAGTCCTGTCAAACCATTTCTTAAACCGCGTTAGCCTCCAGCCACACTGTTATGTTATGGGTATTGAGCTTGTCACGGCACAGGAGCAGGCAGGATTGCAGGCGTCAATCAACAAAACCTCAAAAGAGAGGTGGTTTCCTCAAAAATCTAACCGAATTTAGCCTGAAGAATTGAAAGTAATTTACTGTCTGGGAGTTATGAACCATCTGTCAACAGGGAGTGCAGCAATATTCTTCCTCTTCAATATCTTGGCTGTGCAGACCTGAATCAGACGGCATGTACAACAAAGAAACGTTTTATGAAATCAGTGCATCTCTTTTTAGTTTAAATCAAACGGTATTCTTTCTCTCAAAGTCAGTCTCTGTGTGTGGTCTTGGCTCCTTCTCACATAACACACATTTCCCAAATACATCTCAATGTCAAAATCATCTCTGACTGGTGTTTTCTTCTTTTATTAAAAAGGTTCCAAAGGCAGACTCTGCAGACTCCACTTGGGGTGCAGACTTCACCAGACTCTGTTACGACCTCTTACGTCAATCGGCATGCACACCACACAAGTCTTGCCACTGTTCCTCAGAAAAGCAGAGTGAGTGTGGGACAGTATTTAAGATGTTTGACTGAACCCCTTGGAATGTCGCAGTTCTTCTGACAAAAGACTTAGGCCAGACTTGTGTACACCAGAATCTATATCTACATAGTCAAGTCCAGAAAGTTTCCTGACCTGTAATAATCCCAGTTCCTGCCATGGCCCATCACCTGAGTGCCTTACCCACCTGCTCACCTGTTCCCACTCACCTTAGTATCCCTGCAATTCATATACCGGCCCATTTTCACCTGTTACCTGTCAGAGAGTCTAAAGTGTTCCTCAGTGTTTAAAATGCTTCATCTGCCTTGTTTCCTGCCCCCTCCATGCTTTTCTTCACACATGTACTGCAGCTTTGACATCAGGAGCTCAATGGGTTTAACACAAATCTCCAAATCAGTTGGCCCATACTTTACCCTCCGCAGTACAAAGTCAATTTAGCCCATGTGTAAATATGGCCGGTCATTGTCTAGCTGCTTGCCACACTTTCGTTCATTGCAGATATGTCCAAATACATGTAGTTTTGATCTCATACAAAAACATTCATCATTACCAGCCTGGAATTAGTCCTCCTTTTGCATGCTTTACCCGGACGCCACCTCCAAACCAAACAGTATTTATAGTTTTTATTATATAGAGTATCTCCAGATGAGAACGCATCTGCACGGACAACCTCCCGGAGTTCACATGTGGAAATGGCTTAACTTTGCTTTTCTTTGTTTGACTCCTGCCTTTTCACTCTGATTAAGACTAAATTTTATCCCTATATCTACTTGATATTCGAGTCCTTCCTTTGAATAAGCAATTTAAGGCAGCATCACAAATCAAGTGCAATATTGGTCAGAAAAATTGCAGTTATATATTTAAACCCTAACTCCATTTATATTCAGCAGCAACTTGTCCAAAATCACACCAAGATCAGTGAAGCTACAGAGAACAATATCTTCATCCAACAAGGCAAGCTCCAAACCTCGGCAGCACCATGAACAATCAATGACAAGGAACAAAGCGTTATCGTGTCTTGTATAAGCTGTGACTTGTGCCAAAAATGTGATCACAGCTCCAGCTCTGAAATGTACGTTCTTGATTTATTTCCAATGCCAGTGCCAGTGCAGAAAATAATGTGAACTCTATGTGGAGAGGAGGAAAGAGAGTGTGAAAGTCAGGGTGGGGGATGCATGGACATGTAGCATGTCAGACTTTTCTGCAGGAGACCACAGTTTGTGTCCTGTCACGAAGTTAACATTTGCCTTCTTAACTGTAACCACAATCTTTCCCCAAGCTTAACCAAAAGCTACCATATACCTGCTCAGATATCGTAGAAAGCAAGAATCTTAAACTTTTTTATTGAAATTAGCATTACTTTCTTATGCCATTAAAGATCTTCTTTCTTTTCTTCTGACCTTATTAAAACCTAGTTTGTAGGGAAATATTGAAGCATCAACCCCTCCCTTTCCAACAAACTAGGCTTACAGATTTGATGAAGCTGACATTACTTGTGTTTGGGTTCCATTCCAGAGTAGCATTAGCCGTAGTTTCTACTCTTGAAACTACGGAGGAAAACTGTGGAGGAAAACAGAAAGCGATCCGGTTCTCTTTACGACAGCAGTGCCAACAATAATACTACTTGGAAACACTAGGGGGAGGAAAGTTGTCTATTTTCCCTTAAGTATCCATCCATCCATCCATCACCACTTATCCTATGCAGGGTCACGGGGGGGCTGGAGCCTATCCCAGCTGACATTGGGCGAGAGGTACACCCTGGACTTAAGTATCTAAGTGACAAAATGTGTCTTTTGAGCAGGACCAAAGTGACCCAAACCCACCATATTCCTACAGAAGCGTAACAGATACACAGTAAGACAGTTGCATGCCTCCTACGAGATACATGCAGACATGTATCGTGTAGGAGGCATGCAAGCGTGACCTCTCCATTATGTGAAAGTGTAAACTTTGTTTCTGCTGAGTCTGAGCTTCAACTAGCAGTCAGAGCCTCTTTATTTAAACATTTTGGTTTAGCAGTACTGTTCCCAAGTGTTTAAAGAGCTCTTTACTTCATTATGTGTGGGCAATTCCCTTTGTAGACAGTATGGGAATAACAACAAATATGAAGCCACTGGCAAAAACGACAATGTTCCAAAGTTATTTGAAGGTTTAAAATGGCAAACACATGTTTGAGATTATTCCAAGGAGTTTCCCTGAACATAGGCAAGTTATGTAATATTATCCCCTGATGAAAAACGTCTTTCTTACCCTTTCAGTATGCATGCAGAAGTATTAAGACACTACAACGTTCTCTTGTTGTGTAATGTCCTGTATTAAGTTTACCAGCGTGATAAATACAAGTCAGTGTGAAGAAATGCTGATAAAAACCAAACTGACCTCAATTTGCCTCTTCGAAATGCAACAACCTTGTTTGTGTGTGTGCGCGCGTGCGTGTATGTCCGCGTGTAAATATATATAAGATGTTTTATTCAAGATGTAACAACAAAGCTAAGCTTATTTATGGAAAGTTAATGAGCCCACATTCCAGTGTGTTTAAACTAAACTGAACTGCAGCAAGAATTATTTTCTGAACAAATATGCTCAGGGATTTTCTAAATCTGTATTTTCTTTTGGACGACGATAGGACTTTCCATCCCTCCCTCCATCTTTTAGGCCTCAGGTCAGTTTACACGCGAGAAAACAAGAGACTGCAAATCAGCGACACACCCGGACAGACCACACACACATGCAGGCAACAAATACAAAACATAAGGGCTGAAACCATTATTCTATTAATTAATAGTTGATTGGCAAAGGATCAATCAAGCAATTTTGATAATTGATCAAATGTTTACAAGTAGATCAGTCAGTGCAGATCAGATCTTTGAGATAAATGATCAAATCAGCATGCTAACACATTCACAATGACAATGCTAACATGTTTAGCATGTATAATGTTGACCATGTTCACCTCTTAGTTTCGCATATTAACATGCTAACATAATAACAAAATGCAGCTGAGGCTGATGGTAATATTATTAGTTTTGCAGGTACAATGTTTGGTCATAAACCAAAGTATCTGGTTGTCAGTAGCGCCTGTTCGTAACGGGCCACTCACTTGAATCACTCATCCATACTTATTTACACTTGACACTGTGTTTTATAGGGTCCTCAGTCAACTGGATGAATCGTTGTCGAGAAAGTGGTAAACGGACATTTTCATCCACAGAGTCACAACAGTAGCACGTCTAAAACAGCCAAACCTTTTGTTTTTCCAGCTAATAAAATGTGATGCTACTTTTTCTGTTTTATACATTAGTTATTAATTGAATGTCTTTCGGTTTTTAGGCTGTTGATCAGACAAAACAAGCGATCTGTTAAGCTCCAGTTAAGTGTGAAGGGCATTTTTTATTATTTTGACATCTCATGGAATAATTGACAAAATAACAGCTGGATTGACAGACCATCTCTTGTCTATTTTGCTGCTCTTGCTTTGCCCTTAGTAAATCTCCCTGATTCATCTGTAGTCGTGACCTTGTGAGCCAGAGGGCTTCTGATTATAAACACAATGACGCGTTTGACGATCCAACCTTTGTCACATGGTTTCACTCGACTGCATCATATTACCCTGCTACATACTTAAATGCTGATATCCCTGTGTGGTTTTCAAATGGAGCTTTCTAATTATAGTCATTTAGTTGTCACAAGACACTGGGTCCTCCCGGTAAGAGTTTAGGTGTTTGAGAGAGCATAAAAAGGGATAGCACGACAACAGCAGAGCTAAAGACTGGTCTTAGTCTTAGCAGGAAACATGGCTGTGTCTAACTTCTGGCCTGGGACCTCAGTTACGAGACTTCTCTCCGTGCTCTCCTGCTAATTTTCCCGAATGATTGATAAAAGAGGAATTCTACTGATTTTGTACATAAAAGACAGTTTAAAGGGAGTATTACAGCCTGTGAAAACTGTTGGAGGAGCTTTGTTAAGTCTGATAAAACGACCCTGTGATGATGTCTTGGTGATGTCACCCGGGTGCTACAGGTTTGGGCTTGAAACTTCAAACTTACAAGAGAAAGCCTTAACCCAAACTGGAAGTTTTGAGATTGAAAGACTTGGACGTTCACCAGGAAGGGAGCACTGACAAAAAAAAATGGATGGATGGATGTGCAAACTACATCGCTAAAGCAGCTCTTTAATTGTTCAGTCTCTAAAATGACAAAAAAAAAAACTGGTACAAATGCTCATCAGCTTGTCTTACAGTTGCTTTTTTTGTCTTGTTTATATATTTACATCTTTAGATGACAAATTAGCCTACTTGAAACAATTGTCTAGTATTTTAAATTGCCATATATATTAACCATCTAGAGATCGATTATTGATTAATGTTTCAGCACTACCAACACCACCTTAAACTGAGCTGAGCATCTTGAACGTTACATGCCACAAACCGCTCACTGCGTGTAAAAACTGACATCGACAGCACAGCTTATCACTGTGAGAATAGCAGCTTTCTCAAACCCCCGGGACCGCTGATAAGCAAGCAGCTTCACATGTTATTAAACACACTCCACCAACATTGTAACAAGCACACTGAGGGTTTTTAAAATGTGTGTGTGTGTGTGTGTGTGTGTGTGTGTGTGTGTGTGTGTGTGTGTGTGTGTGTGTGTGTGTGTGT
>JBBPCS010014455.1:0-28043 GCA_037974645.1 Hollardia meadi | reverse complement strand
CAAAGAACATCCACATGAATACCAGGACCCAGGGTTTAACACTAGAACATTGTACTGTAGCCATGATCAATGTCATTTACTTCATCTGTCAGTGCTTTTAATGTTGTGGCTGATCAGTATAGCAATAGCTTTGCTTTATGCCTAAAAGCCATAAACTGAAGAGATTCATTGCACTCTGCCTTTGGACAATCTCGTGCTATGAAAATGAAGCATTTCCAAACAAAAGGCTTTTACTGGCCATTTAAACAAGCCAATAGGCCTACATTCAAATATTTTATGTAAAGTGAAGGTAGCTAAACCACACCAAATCCACTACAGAGACTCAGATTGCAGTTAATGCTACTCTGCTAAGCTACGCTACTTTACTTGTAGTGAGATTAGATTAGCTCCTACTAGATTCAACTTACAAATATTGTTTGTGGAGCCCAAAACTGATTAAGCCTCGTTCTCTGTGTCACAGAGCAGTGGTTATCAAACTTTTTCACATCAAGGACACCTAAACTGTCACAAACTGTCCACCTGTGCAAGAAAAACATGCATGCTACATGTTTTAACCTTGGTGTGTAAACTGGTAATACATCATGCTTCTGCATCTTGAAATGGTCCCCAAAAAATTCAATATTTAGTCCTGCTTAAATAGCTAAAAGCTACAGCTGAGGTCTTTTAAAAAAATGAAATAAAAAATAAAATAAATAATGTAGGAAAATTTCGCTTTAGCCAAAGCTAGATGTTACTATCGCCCACTGCAAGGGTGCATTCTTGACTTGACTTGGATTTGAGTTTTAGAGATATTACAAACAAAACAACAATAAATGTTTCCACTAGAACTCAGGATAACCCGACTGCTATCATATCTAGCAGTCCAGGTGATGTTGGCCTCATCATTTAAACAGCCAGCAATCCCAACTCTGCACACACAAATAATCGCTTGTGTAATTTAACAAGAATGTGACAAATGACAGAGCTGCCACGTTGGCAGATGCTCTTGCAGAGGCACAACATGGTGAGATCATACGACGCATACGTGTGTCCCATATGGAAATTCATTTCACACATGCTTCAGACTTCATGCTAGCATTGCCTCGGATGGGAATGTTTCCAAAGTACAAGTTACATGAAGTTAATCTTTGCGCAGAAACACAATTTTGACATTTTCAAACTTTAGGCTTGTTTTCCATTTTCTTTGATCGCTGCCATATAGAATGTGAGTGTCTCCATTTTTCCTCAAATAGCTCCTCCTATTGTAAAGCTCACTTTGAAAGTAATCATCTGTGACATTTTCATTTGTATAAGGTCCATTATGTTACTCTTGATGGCAGAGTGAACACAAAAGTGGTGTCCCACTTCATGAAGCTTGCACATCAAATGTCTTCTCGATGAAAAAGCTTTGAGTGCACAGGAAGTGATGTACTTTTATTTTAAATACAATTACTTAAGTGCTGTTAGCACAAGCAGCAGTAAAAATAAAATACAGCCTCATTCATTTCAATGAGACTATTGTGTTGAGTCAAAAAACACAGGGCCGCAAAGGAGTTGAACCTGGCTCAACTTTTGCTGCAACAACAGCCATTTGGATTCAAAATTGTAAATTATTTTAAATTTAAAAAGATGTGCCTTGTACTCCAGTGAGTTGAGAGTAAAATGCACTGCTCATCTCAGCCTGTGCTGCATGATCTTTTGTCCTCTCAGTAAACTGTGTTACTGTTGTTCTCTTAACTAATGCAAAACTGAAAAAAAACTAGCAAACTGTGCAGGAAGGATATTCATCTTAAAGAAATACCAGGAAGCATTTTGGGTTCAACACAGCAGATGGAAACATCATCATCATCAACATTTCACTTTTGAAAATACAGCCTCCTTACAGCAGAAGTTTGTTCATTCATGGCGGAGGCACCATGACTGAACTGAAGACTGTTATTTCTATAAAGTATTTTAGGTGTGTAGCTGTGTTCTCAGTAGTGAGCTGAGCAGCAGGCAGAGGGCATCACCCAGACTTGGACCTGCAGCAGGACCGGGTCATGTTGGGTGGGGGGTGGGGGGGGGCAGCAGACTGGTGTCTGGCTGGGGTTACAAACCAGACCCTCTAGGGCACAGTCAGGGTGTATGTCTTCATTATTCTGCTGACAGAGCGACAGCCTTACACACATAGTGTTAATGGTTAACTCAGAGGACACGATCTTTAAAGCACTCGTTGCTTTTCGTGTCCATCTTTCACAGACTTTGCCACCCCGAAGCTAAAGTGGCAGTTTTGAGGAGCTGCATGAGAAAAGAGAGGTTATATCAACCTGTGCATTTGGCCACTGTCACTCATGTCATGTCTCTTTAGTGTCTCTCTCCGTCTCCCTCCGAGTTTCGCAGTCACTTTTCATTTGCTCCTCACTCTGCTCCCCATTTTACTTTCTTTATACGTCGCATTTTCTGCGTCTGTCAATTCAATTTCACCTCAGCGTGCCGCACTTTATTGATGCGAAAGTGAAGAACAATTTTGCAGAAGCATCAAGATGGGCATTTTAACATCTTCTTAGCGCATGTGTTTATTTGTGTGTAAGGGTTTTGGACATGGCTGCGTATCCCAAAAAACAAATTGATAAATCCATGGTGCAATAACTTCTTTCTTTCATTTATTCTCTTTTTCTGTTGTACCTGCCATGCTCTTTTCTCTGTATTTTGCTGCCTCTTTTGTTCTACTTCCCATTATCTTCTTCTTTGTCTCCATCACTGTCATCTTACATGGCCATATGCAGACGGGAGTCTTTGTTATAGTAATCATGTATTCTTTTTTATGTAGTGAGCGATTGTATTCGCCTGACATGCTACAGGGATATGGTGTTCAGAGTCGACATGTTTGCATTCAATATGCAATCTCCTCCGCTGTCCTTGATTTGATCTCACGCATATAAAGATGAGTATTGTGTTATTTCAGGACGGAGAAAACACAATGTTACCCAGAACTAAACCAGAAAAATTGTGTGAAAATGATCAATCTTTGTTGTCAGAGAGTTGGTGATTCATCTCCATTGAATCTTTAGAGGCTGCAGTGTTGTATTGGCCTGCAGGGCTGGTTGAAATGTTTTGAAGCAAATGTCGATACAATAGTTTTGGTGCCAATGCCGATATTATCCTTTACTTTTTATGGCAAAAGCATTATTGCAAATTTGGATTATTTTCAAGTCTATCTTACTACAACACATACAGTATCTAAAGCAATTGTTAGTTAGTGTAATCATCCCTCCTCTCCATACCTTTGTGGAGTGGCTACACTGTAAGGAATGGGCAATGCAATCTACAGTCCTCGCTCCATGTACATTTATCCAATTTAAGTTGGGTTTTTTTCTGAAATAATGTTCCTTTTTTGTGCAAAATCCCCTCTTTGTGTTTTTACCTGTGGCGGAAGGATACGTCCTGGTAACCCAACTGTATTACCAGGCAAAAAATTGTCAGTATATTGGACGATTCAGCAAAATGTTCACTGCAAAGGTTGTTTTTGTGTCCAGTGCCAAGTTTGGTTAAGGTTAGGCTGCTAAACAGCTCAGTTAAGGTTAGGGAAAGATTGTGGTTACATTGAATAAAAATGTTAATTGCAAGGTCGCAGGCGACATTCCTATCCACCACCAGACCTCCACACCCTTACTTTGCGACATAAAGGCCACACTACATCTTCTGTTGGCACTGAACTTTGGCATTGGAAGTACATTGTGAGGTGTGGAATTGTTAAATGACATATTTCTTATACATATAATGGGATGGGTAATTGTATATAGGTGTGTTGGTGGATTTAGACACAAATGTTCTTTGTGTACCCCTGTACATGCTGACATTACAATATCATGTTCAGTTTTCTTCTCCCTGTCACTTCATTATACACTCTATAACAGTTAGTTCTTTATATTCTTCTGTCAGCACCAGCGGCTAATAGCCCTCAGACCATTAGTGTACCTTGAGAGCATCTAGGATAGTGCCAAATCTGAGTTTGAATAGCAGACATGGTTTGTAGAATTTCAATGTTGTTCCATTGATATTTTAAATGAGGTAGATGGCAAGTGTGAGTCAGCCGGGGTGATTATTCAGTGCATCATGGAGATGAGATCCCATTTTATATTTAATATAGTATTATATATAGGTATACAGTATATAAAAGTATAGATACTGTCACTCAATGGGAAAGACTATCCATCTCCCTATTATATTTTGGGATGCATGGGATTAAAACAAACTTCATTCTTTTCAGAAAGAAGGTTTGATTTTTTTGTATCACATTTATTCATATTTTCCTTCAAGGATAGGTGGGGACTTGTTTACCCACCTTTTTATTTACTTCTTTTGTAATATAAATTTTTGTGTGATCGTGACAGTTGTAGCATGCCCAAGCAAGTTCTACTGCCTCACTGTGTATTCATGGGCAACCGCATGAGAATGTGAGAGAACAAAGAGCAGGCGAAGAAAGGAAAGAAAATGTCTGTGTTATCAAAGTCGCCCTTGAATATTTTTATCCCAGGTGTGTCGTCTAAGAGACAAAAGTGAAACAGCAGACATTCTAATCAAAAATTTAAAAAAAATGAGGCTATCTCACGCAATAAAGAATGTAAATTATAAAAGCTGCCTCCAAATGAAGGGTAATTTTTTTCTGCATGGGATGGATTTATTTATCATTTTTTGCTATGTTCTACATCTGTGTTGCTTCAAAACAAAGAGTAGCGCTGCTATGAATAATCAAAGGCCTGTACAGTAGCTTGGCATCTCTCCTGCAGTCTGCCAAGCAGACCACAACATCCACAGCCCACCGCCATGTTTATTGATGAGATGTCGAGCGCGGCGTACCGCAGGGACAGGTCGCAACCGGACCCCGCTAAATAAAAATCCCCGCCATCTGCACCGCTGACATTTCCCACACCAGTGAGAGAGTGTGAGCATCTGGTGTTCACCTCTTGGCTTGGGCAGGATTTGAAGTTGTCCTAATGTCATGCCGCCATGTGGTTTGTGTGCAGGAACTGGTGTGAGCCACATGACGTGTAGAATGCAGTTGGACTGTCTTGTTAGAGTGTGTGTGTGTGTGTGTGTGTGTGTGTGTGTGTGTGTGATTGTGTGTGCGTCTTTTTTCAGTGGCCTTGATATTGTTACCTCAGCTGTGGCTTGACTGTACATGAAAAATGACTTTGTCTTTGAAGTACTGTATTAAAAAAAGCCTCTTGATACTCACTGGATGTGCTGTAAAGAAGGTTGACATGACAACAAACGTTGCACTGCAAAAAGGCTTTTAAGTTACAGTAATAATCAGAGCAGGGCGGCCTAAACGCTCACCTTAATGATCCCCAGATCTTTCTTCTAGTGCCACCATCAGGTCACAATTTCAGTTTTTCTAATACTTTGGTTTATCACCAAAAACCTGCAGAACTAATGGCGTTCCCATCAGCCTCAACTGTATTTTTTGTGTTTTGTGCTAGTTAGCAAATTTTAGTGTGCTAACATGCCAAACTAAGATGGTGAACATGGTAAATATTAATACCTGCTTAGGATCAACATGTTATTATATGCATGCTAACCCACATATTTTAGTGGTTATTTTACAATAGAAATTGTCAAAATACCACCTTCAATATCATTTCTTATGCAAAAATTAAGTTAAAAGGACCATCGCCTTGTGTGATGATTTAAGTAACATTAAAGGTGGTAATTTCACAAGTTCCACTGTAAATCACCAAACTAAGAGTGTACAGTTATGCTAGCAGGTCTGTGAGGCTGTACTTATAGACATAGATGTGCTTTGAGCTGAATGCTAATGTCAGCACAATAACATGCTCCAAATGACAATGATAACATGCTGATGTTTAGCAGGTAATGTTTACTATGATATATGTATAGTAATGTATAGTATAGGTGATGACCATAATGTCTTTCGTTTTGCAAGTATTTTATCATGGGTTGGACGAATTCAAGTTTTGCCCTGCTAATGGTGCATATGAAAAGTGTAGAGAAGTTAGAGAATCCCAAACGTAAATGCCATTCAGCCAGTGGAGGATATTCAGTTTTATGACAATCTATCCAATAGGGGTTGAGACATTTTCCTCAAAACTAAAAATGCATTGAAGGAAGCCTGAAGAAAGGTCTGAAGATGTCAGTTGGCCTGGTGGTTCTGTGGTTAACACACATGCCTCCCAAATAGAAGGTCAAAACTCAAATGGGCCAGCCTCCACGCAGGCCCTCTCCCTGTGGAGTTTTACTATGTAGACACAAGAATGACACTTAATTTATTCTAAGCAATTTAATCCCTTAGTTTTGAGTTTTAATTGTCTTGTAAATGAATTAACTACATCAAAGAAGAGTTCCTTGAAATGAGCCTTTTTGATATTCTTTTTTAACACTTCTCTAGGTATGACAGTTGGACTTATTCTAAGAAATTTTATCAAGAAAGAATGCACTAGCGGCAGCAACCATGTTTCAAGCACAAAATGCTTATGTTTACCATATTTTCATTCAAATTTGGAAGGGGCAATTTCCAACATATATCACCGTTAACCAATGTGCAAGTTTAAATAACACACCCAAGATGGCACGTTGTCATGTGTTATGTGCTAACATAAACCTGGAATTCCACGCAGCTTACACCAGCCCCTAGCCAAAGTTTGGCTTACAACACACGTCACACGGTTTGCTTAATGATACCTTGCTTACTTCACAGACTTGGTCCGGGAACAAAGGTTGCAAGGTTTGAAAGCCCTTTCAGTCACCGCTGAGGGCTCTTGTTTTGAATCCGGGTTGACGGACAGCACTGCTCAGTACATTTGCGTTCCTCAGTGGGTGAAGCAGACTGGGTGTTTCTACTTGTTTAGACTCTAACACTTGCTGTGACCTCATTCTATAGCTGGGTGGCCTTGGCCTGAATAGGACAATACAAAGAGATGGAACTCATAGAAAGGCAAGTAAGAGGAGGGAAGACTAAAGAAACCGGAAAACTGTGAGTGAATTCTGGTTGTCTGCAGTTTCTAAGAGCGCTTACAGTCGCACAAAGAGCTTCTGACTTAATTTGTGTGTGTGTCTTCGTGCACAAGTGCACAGGTATGTTTACGTGCTGGTCAAATGTATGTGATGAAGCCTGCACCCACATCACACTCCATTCTTTTTCCTCCTTAGAGGCTAAATGAAGTGTGACAGGGCATTAAAGTGGGTCCAGAGACAGAGAGGGCTGGAGGTTGGATGGAAATTTAGCGTGTGTGGGAGGTTTAGATTAATAGCGAGAAGGTGCTGATGGCTTGTGACAGTGGCCAAGGTGTGGGTCTGTGGCTAAACACGACCTCTTTCAAGATCTGGCTGGATATGAGGGGAACAGCCCTGACACCAAAGAGGCCTGACGGCCACACCAAACCACAGAACTCTTACCATAAAGGTCTTTTCATGAGTGTTTTTCCTAATCCGAATGCAGTGTCTGCATGTGATAGAGACCTTATAGTCTTAAACAGTTGTTGTCTACAGTTTATTTTGATACATTTCATTTCAGATAATTTTACTCAAGTATGGGGTGACTTTCACTTTTACCAAAGTAATATTTTAGTACAATGTCTTTACTTTTACTTTTAAGTATGACTTTTGGGTACTTTTTACAACATTGGTCTCTTGAAAAAGGTTGTCTGGTAGGCCTACAGCCTAAGGATGTCAATTGTCTTCTACTGCACAGAGTGTGAAAGCCTTTGAGACACGGTTGTGATTTGGGGCTCTATGACTAAAGCTGACTTGACTCTGAGAACATTTGGAGAAGAATACTCAGCACATTCCAAGGTCCCAGGGTCTAACCACAGAGGCTGTCTTATACTGTACAGAATGTTAAAGCCCTTTGAGGTGAATTTGGGATTTGGGATTTTGGGCTAAATAAAACTCACTTGACTTGAGTACATCTCATCCAAAGTTTTCATATGAAAGGAATGAAGTGAGCGAAAGTGAAACAAAACCAGCAGAAAAAGTAAGTAGGAATTTATTCAGTGTATTCCTGGATGGAAAACAAAAGAGGTGACATGTTTACTCTTTCCATTTTCTTTTTCTTGGTTCAAAAAGTGCCACCTCAACTGCATTTTGTGCTGATAATGAAAAGGTGGTTTGTTTTCATAATGACTCACAGAGTTAGCTGCCACTTTCAGCAAACAGTTCTCAGGTACAACTCCCCATCACAGCCAGTGTGCTCCCATCAGAAAACACAGCCTCTACGCCCACCCCACCCCACCACCCCACCCCACCCCACTCCCATTTTCATTTTCTGCTTTCTGTCAGCAAAGCATTGTGAAAACCCCAGTCCGCTCTTCCAAGTGATTAGCTCACAAATAAAACAATGTGTGACACAGTCAAAACTTTTTTCCCAACTTTGGAAATACCTCCATTCTGTCTTCTAGTAAGAAGCAAGCTGTGGTGTTTTCTCCAAAGGGAGCACCTTCAGGTCTCACTGAAGCCACACGCTATTCAGTTCATAATGAAAAGACACGGGCAGTTTGAATGAACACAACCTGCGAAGCATGTGTGAGGTACAGATACAGGCACCGACAGGCAAAAAGAAAGAGCTTATTATGTTGCTACAACCCTGCTAACCCCAATTAACGTTTCTCCCTTAAGAGAGACAGACTGAGAGTCAGGATGATCTCATGAGTGGAACCAGTGTGCCTTGCTTCAGCTGACTAGTAATGAAGCATTGCAGCCAAAAGTACCAACTCAGTGGTCCATTTGGTTGCACCAAGCTTTTTAGTCCTAATGTATTTACATAACCCTCTGTTCCTGGCCTGTTGGATTGGACACTGGGAATTGTGCTTTCAGGTTAAGGCCAATGTTTTGGGGATTGGGCAGTTCATTTCATGTTTTTTGCACTTGTTCTTGTCACTTGTGACATGGATTCGCAAACAGTAATAGTACGGATACTGCTACTGCTGCTTTCAGCTATACCACTACGACCCATTACCGCTACAGAAAACTACTAAAATAGTAGAACATAGTAGTCAGGCATGAAATGTGATATCATTGGATTGTAGTATGAATAGCACACCAGTTTTAAGGACATATTGCATGTCATGGTCTCCTGGGTGAAAGTCCTGTGTTGGTTTGACCCATCCACCACCCCATCTCCTCCACGTTCAGACTTTCTTGCTCTTTATTCTATATTATTGGCGTATTTCTCTCTGACATTCACGCCTATATTTAATGAGAAAAGCTTAATGCAGACGGCGTTACAAAAAAATGCCTTTTGTTATTCCATTCATTTTCATATTTTGCCATTAAAAATCAAGGTTTCTCTGACACTCTTCAGCTGCAAGCCCAGCTGCTAGTAACATTGGCTCAGCTTGTTTCAGGTCATGATTTTTCAGTTTTCACAAGATTTAAGTTGAGAACACAATTGTCCGCAGAGCTCTCCTCCGCTCCAAAACAAATGGGAATTAACCCAGTAATTAAAACCGGTAAAAACACTGAATAAAGCAGTTCAATGTTCAAAACAAGGTTCTCTGCGGTGATCTATATGGACTCGGGGTCTAGATGCCCAATGCTTAAAATCCTCCATGACAAAGATGGGTAATGGTAAGACTTAAGTTGCGGCACAACACACCACAGAACAAAGTTGGTAATGACTTTTATTGATACAACAGTCTTGGCAGTATGGCGTAGTTTCAGGAAGTAGATGTCACTGGAGAAACCAGCGGCGATAATCAGCTTAAAGTCTCTGAGGCAGGCAAACTCACTGGAGTGGAGATCTTGAAACTCATTTGACGTGGTAGAAGCAGGGGAAAGCTAAACAGGAACAGGCAGACAGACACCAGGCAGGACGAAGGCAAGTATCGCGATGGGGGACAGAAGGCTTTTCAGGGGCAGAGACGAGACAGGAGAGTCAAAGGAAGGCAGGGTTGGCAACGGGAGATCAGTCCAAAGGGTATTGCTGGAGAGTCTTGCGTCAAAGAACAATCTGGCGACAAGGGGAAGTGAAGCAGGAGCTTATATGGTGAGGTGATTGCAGATCCGGAGCAGCTGTGAGAACCAGGTGAGTGGAGTTTGGCTGATAAGGTGGGCGTGGCTGACTGACAGAGTGGAGCAGAGGTGAGGTTAGTGGAAAAATACTAGAGTGTCAGGTGAGGATAAGAGCAGACTGTGACAGTAATATTATTTCTGTTACTATATGAACACTTGTAATGGTTTTCCTGCTTTCCTTACTACTGCTGCCACGACTGCTACATCCCAAACATAATTGGCATGCTTCTAAATTTATTGGACGAAATCCAATGCAAATGTCTCATTAGAATCGATCCTGTTTAAGTGCTTCCCATCCATGACTGATATCGACCAGTAATCAATCAAACTGCAACTTCATATCCGACAATCAGTGAAAACCTAGTTCGGAGGATCCTTGGGACATAATACAAGGTTGTGATTACTTTTTTAATCCAACCAAGGTTTGCTTCATTTAAACAATGCCTTTTCTCAGCCAACTGTTTATGTTGATAAGCTATTTCTATTCAGGTTTGTAATTTCCATAATATTTCCCTCTGGCTTTGACTGGTACTGTTGTAATAACCCTGTTCATTTCCAGGGGAGTCAACACTGGCGTATGAAATAACATTAGCGCTGCCTAATGACTCGATTGAAAAATGTCTAGGTATGAGCCTGCGGTCTCCTCGAGAGTCAGCCGAAGTGAGAACATGCTACATAACATTTGTTGACAGCTCATTTACACATGAAGGTTTACACACAACACGTAGGATAAACTGTGCTTGAACCCCAGTTGTTGGGAAAACACCATGTATAATAATGTACATGGATAAATAATGTATCTCCTTCATGTAATTAGAGCAGCTCCCCGAATAAATTTGCCCAAATTAGACCCTGAGAGTATTTCCACTGTGTTTAATGTTGCATTCAATAGCTACTTGTTACATTCTATTCCACTTACCCAAGTCATCTTTAACTCCCATTAACACAACAATCTCAGGCATCGCTAGATTGTTAATGAAGTATGTTGTCAGACTTGTTTGTTTTGTGTGAGGTACAAAGTGTGCTTGCAAGGGACGAGGGAGCTGGACATGGCCAAAGCAAAAAAAATTAAATAAAATAAAGCAAAAGGAACATCAGCAGTAGGAGGGGGAGAGACAACGGGAGAGGGACAGGGATTATGATAATGCTGAGGCGACAGCTGTTCAGCCGGGGCGAGCAGCTGTATCCACTGAAGGGGATGAAGCCGGAGCCAGGACAGGAGCCGCGGCCCATGCCACCATGACAGGAAAGGTAGCCATGACAGGCACACAAAGAAAACAGAGCTGCATGCAAACGTGCGTTGAAAGTCAACAGGTGATAATTGAATATATTAAACTCAGATGCCTTATTGGCCTTATAGAGACAAGAAAGTTTGTTTGCTCTGCATATAGATCTAGATCTAATCTCAGTAGGCTACTCTTAATATAGAGGGACAGCCTGTGAAAACAGTTGCTTAATGTCTGGCGTTGCCCTGCAGGAGCTTGGTTATGTCTGAGAAAATGATGACGTCATAGTGATGGCTTAAATTTTTGAACAGAAAACCAGCATACATAAAAAAGGCATGGGATTTGAAATACGTGGGCATTTTCCATAGAGTCTAACAAAAAAAAAAAAAGACTATTGAGTGGAATTATGTAGGATCCAGCATTTTTGGAGCTTGAACATATACTAGGTGCTAAAAGTCAAAATATTTTGGCCTCTGCTGCATCAATTTTGACCGTTTTTTTTCAAATCTGTCTATTGTGAATGTATAAACTTAACAGTGTCACAAACATACATAGTTACATGATGTTTTTTAAAGTTAGTAGAATATAAAGAGTTTCTAAAAGACAGAAATGTTCAAAATCAATCATGTATTCTGTAAAACTGTGTTTTTTGCTATGATGATTAAATTAAGAAATTAGTCCACAGAGCACATGTTGTTGGAAATGTGTTGTTGTTGTTCCGTTACACTCCTACATTCCATATATACAGACAGTTGCTGTTAGCTTCCATGAATTAGGAACTTAACAAATTAGCTAAATTGAGTAAAGAATTTTTTTTGCCTTATCATTGTAGGGGTACATTTTTGCGCACCTCTATTTATAAAATGATGCACAAGAATGCAAATATGAATCACCACAGTGTGTCAGATCATGTATTTTGCACTCCAAACTAAGAAGGATGAGGTCTATTTTATTTGTGAGCAATAGCATCTGTTATCACTGCCTCTCTCTCCCTCATATTTATTTCCTCTGTCTAGTATTGTTGTCTTGAAAGATTTTATTGGGGCAGGAACACAATGCAACATCTGTCGTCCCCAGTCTCTTATCCATCTTTTTGTCCATCTGACTTTCAGATGGGACACTTCAGGTGTATGTCAGACATCATAGACATCAGTGTTTTATTCCGCAACAGCCTGCATGAAAGAGGTAGAAACATCACAGATCATCATTCTGTTTCTTTATTCAAAGACATCTGCTTTCTGAGTCTTGACAGCACTTCTGGAGCATATGGTGGTAATGTACTCTCAAGATAAAAGGAACAGTTTAACCCCAGTCAATGATTATCTAGATGCCCAATCATCAGTAAAAATTGCAATGAGGTTTAAATCATCAAACCATTAACAGAAAGAAAGAAGAAAAAAAGTTGTTGGTCCTATAGATTTCTTCGGCTTACTGCACCATTTGTTGACTACAAATACTTTAATTACATGCTGGGATCTGTAAAAAGAAATTGGACTTCTTATTTGATGCCCGTTTTGGAACTCTACTTCAAAGTCTATTTCAAGCAGGCTCCCTGCACATCTATAATGTGGGACAATTCTGTGAATGTTTTAGTTCTGCAAAAACAGTGTCACTTAAACCAAAAACAACTGCAACCAAATGCAACATATTCAAGTTTTTATGTTGGCAATAGCTCAAATGACTACATGTGTGTGAAAGGTGCACACTGGTTTCAATCAGCTCTACAGAGTGTTTTAGCATCTTTTAACTCATTGTTTTAACTTTCATGGCCTGCAACTCTGCTGTTTTGGTCCACTCTTATTGCTCTCATCAGCGTTGTTTGAAGATATCAACACATTTTTCAGGAGTTGGTGGAGACAGAAACTGAGCTAGTGTGAATATTGGAGGTGGAAAGTTATTGTCGCTCCATGTCTGCTGTAAATAGATGTTTTTTGCTATATTTTGATATATGAACTGAAAATATCAGTGCTGTGTTTGGATCTTGTGCTAAAGACAAGATAAAGCCTTCAATACGTTTCAGCCTTCAAAATCTCTAACACTGAGCATGTCAAGCTACCGCAACTATCCGAAAGGTCAAGAGATGCTTGTGTAAGAATGCTTTTCTACTTGAAGTTCTGCAGTGTGAATCCAAATACCAAGTTCAACAAAGAAACTTCCACCATGGCTAAAGCTAGAGAAAACAGACAGTAGACTTAATTGAACGCTTATATTCCATTGGGTCTTACGTTAATAAAGGCCTGACAAACACATCTAGCCTCCAGCGTCTCTGCTTGCATTGGAGTAATACAGTAAGTGTCAAGTTAAGTTTGTGATTGTGATTTTTTTGTGATGGTTTGTTTTCTCTTGAAAACCAGCACTGATTACTTAGAGCCAGGTTAAGTTGGGTTTGTGGTCCCGGCGGCCCTGTCGAACCCCAATCACCTTGTCCTCTGTAAGCCGCTCAGATCGATGGACATATTTGAGGGCCAAAAGCGCGTTTCAATCCCTCGGCTTCATCGATTACCGTCCCCATAATAGCCCTCACACTCCCAAGCTCCCTGTCCTATTTTATTTCTAATGCCTTACTCTCTTGTTTCCCTCTTCTTTCTCTATGGTCTCTAACTGTAATTCTTTCTCTATCTTTGTTTCATACAGAGTCTTTCCCCCCCTACTTATCTATTCTTATCTCTTTTCCTGTTTCAGCTCTTTTCTTTTGTGTCTTTGTCTCTTGGTCTCTTGCCATCTTCCTTTTATCTCTCCGTCTCCCACTATACCCCATATCTCTCTTTATCGCCTCTTCTTCCTCCCCCTACACTCTTGTTCTCAGTCCCCAAGGTCTTGGGCTCCAGGAGGGGATTATCACACATCTAAGGAACTCAGCTTCCTCAGTCTTGTTGGTCCAATTAGTTGTTGGATTGAGAATCAGTCAATCATCCTTGCAATTTTAAGGAATATGTATTTGCATGGATAAATGGTTTGTGGTTAAATGTGTGTTGATGATACCCTTTTGGGTTTGCAGTGGAATTACAGTAATGTGTGTTACCAAAGAAAGCCTGTTGTTGTGGATGCACCCCATAATTTAAGAGAATCGGGGGAGGATGCACGTGCATTTGTGTGAACATCTCCAGCCCTATCTGTTCCAGTCTCTTCCTTGGAAAACAGGCCGCCAATTTGATCAGAGCCCAATTATAGCAATTGCTCAGACATTCATGGAAGAACAGAGGAAGAAAACCTCGCAGACTTAAAGAAGCGTGGAGATCAAAAGGAGAGGATGGGAACAAGTCCTGTTTGACATAAAAGAGGGGGAGAAAATGACAAAAGATGGGTGAAAAGGTAAAAGTGGGAAGCAGTTTGTGGGTTCAAAATTGGTTTTAGAACAAACAACCATTATTTTCAATTATAGCAGGGTAAAAACTCACATAGAAACATCTATTGTACCTGTTTGGACTGATATCAGAATGATATTCAGGTCCTAATTTCACCAAATGATGCAGGTTTCAAGGATGGATGATTAAATGTTGGTCAACCTGCTACTCTCACATTATAATTTAATACTTTACATTTTACATACTGCCTCAGGCGAGAAAACTAGTGTGGCAAGCTCAAGATTGAGTCTATCCCAAAAAAAAAATGTTGATTCAACCAAAAATGATCTCACAAGGCCTGATCACACAAGCATTTAAAAGATGTTTCTGCAAAATCAATTTATTACAATAGAATCTCCACGCTTGTAGGGGCAGGGTCAAGTGTTTTGTCTATTTACCTTAGAGAACTTTGACGTGCAGATTTGTGCCATTGACAAAGAGCTAATTGTTTTGACTTTTAAGGAGTGAAGAGTCTAAAATGGAGTAAAGCTAAGCTATCATAGCTTATTAGATGTTTTGCCCATTCCATTTTCTTTTAACCTTCCCCCGCCAACATATAAACTGCTCCATCCGTCATGACACAGGAGTTGATGGTACAAATACATCTCTAAAACAAACTTTGGGGACTCCTGTTAGAAACTGAGCTAGCTAGCCCAGAAAGCTGCTGACTAGCGCCAGCATGTTCCCCTGTGGCTAATTTGTTGGCAATTAGCTCAGTAGTTCGAGTAGCCATTATCACGTTTCTAGCACCATTTCATGAGAATGCAAAGATGAAGAACTGTGCTTCTCCAGGACTTTAGTGTGAAGGTGTGGCTTGTTTCAGATTAAGCATATGTGCATGCTACCAAATGGCTAAAATCAAGTGACAAGGTACACATGTGGCCCTTTTCATCAGCTCAAAAGGACCACTGCAGTTGTGGCTAATTGCATAACAACTGCGGTGCACTTTGCTCAAACAGCTGCATGAATTTCCACTTATTCAGACTCAAAGACAATATATTATGTAAAACTGAAGCTTTTTGGAAAGTAGTAGGAGGCTTCTCTCCTTGTCCCAACTGATGCAGCTCTGCATGTTCCCATTTTTTTTTATTTTTTTTTTTAATAGAGGCGTTCAGTAAAAAATAAATGTAAAATCTGAATCCTGACCACTGGCTAATAATGGACAAAAGTATGCAAATAGGTTGACAAATACCGTTAACCTGTTCTGGTGTAGTATTTCAACAAATCACCAATTGTTAGGTTAACTTTCCAAAATAATACACCTTTTAAAAGTAGAAACCTCTCCAACCACTCTCCATTTTGAAATTCAAGAAAAAAAATTACGGTTTAAATAATTTGCCTAACACCTACCACTATTCATCTGGTATCCTGATGTGCTCCTTCGCCACCTAAATGGACAGACACTTGCGAGTGAGGTCAGCACAAGCTTTTTGTTTGGTCAGAGCAAAAGGCAAGAAGAAGCAAAGATCCATGTAATTGCCCTCCACTTTTCTCCGCCTGAGCAGTTTAATGAATGGTGGCAATCTCAAACTACTGTTAAAATGGTAACGAGTTTGTGGGTCACCGGCTGGCCTCAGATAAAGAGTGTGGTCAAGGTCCAACATAAAAATGACTTCAACCAGATGTGACTACTCAGTGGCGGCTGGTCTCCTGAACCATTAGCGAGGCCCTTGAATGGGAAGGAAGGGGGTAATGGGGAACTATTTGGATGAATGAAGCACTTTTCTACAAGCGCGCGTATGCACTGGCTGACAAAGCAAGGACAGGGATTTAGAAGCACTGAAAGGTACTTTGGAAAGGCCCAGTTTGGGTTTTAGACTCCGGACTAAGAACATAATGGCACATTTTTAATGTGTTAAATGGTTGTTTTATCCAAATTACATAGAAACATAGTTTGTCACTTACCCATAGTTGTATCTAGCCATGCATAGTTTTGGTTTTATTTGTCCTATTTTGAGACATGTCTCAAATTTCCTCCTCTACTTGCATACAATGAAGATGAATGGAATTACTGTATGTCTGTGCGCACTCACAGCATTAAAGAATGAAAGTGACATCGCCCTGTTACGTCTCGTCAGGGAGATACCCTCGTTACAATGCATGTAAAGAGTGTAAATACAAATGTATGATAAACAAACACGCTGTGACTATTTCTTTGCTAGGTAGTAGTTGCTACTGAACACTGTCCAGTATGGATTAACCACCATATTAAGGACATTGTTCTTGGAAATCAGTGTTGCTGTTTGTAACTTTTAATCTAGAGCTCTGTTGAATATGAAGTTTGAGTGAACTGTTACTTTAAAGTTGGATTTAAGATTTTGGTCACATTTAGGGTGAAAAAAGGATTGTCTTTATTAGCGTGTTACATTTCAGAAGTGAAATGTCTTAAATCATTTATATCTTGGACAACGTCGTTTCCAGTATTTTTTAGTGTTGTTAAATACACTTCAGTGTATAAAAGCAGAATAAAACCTTTGTATTATTTTTGCGTGCTTACAGTCTTTTGGGGAGAAGTGACATGAACGAAAAAAAGCATTTTGCTGTCTGAACATGTAAATGCTAAATTTAGCATGCTAATATGCTCACTGCGACAATGCTGACATGCTGTTGATTAGCGTTACCATGTTCATTCATCTTAGTGTCATAAATTAGCATGCTAACATTTTCTAATTAGCACCACACAAATTGTATAGTACGGCCGAGGCTGTTGGGAATGTCATTAGCTTAGCATGTGTGTTGAAACGTTAACCTCATGGTGGCGCTATATGAAAAGTCAGAGGATCAACAAAATTGGTAGGATTCATCCTCCAGGTAATATAAGTTTAAATATGTGTTTAAAATTCCATAGCAATTCATGGTATAGGTAATGAGACCGACAGTCATTCCATAACTAGAGCTACATGTTCTGACTATAATAATCAGCCAGAAGAGTATAATGCATCATTATATATTAAGTTCACATCAATTTTCAGTCCATGTATGCATTTATGTTCACTCAAAGTGAATTTCGTGCGTCAGTAATGTGAGCTGGCAAAAAAGTACACTTGCATGTTGCAAAGATAGCTGAGCCAAGTGAGAGCTGTAAGCGAGTCCGTTCAGTGGTACAAGCTGACATCGACTAGAGAAGCAGCGCATTGTCTCTGGAGCTGGAACATGCTGCAGCTGCACCCAGGGGATAGTAAGATGCATAACATGCAACTACAACATCCTGGGTTTGAATCAGGCCGGGAGCCTTCGCTGCATGTCATCTCCGTCTCGCTCCGCTGTCAGAGTTCCTGTCTGATTCTCTACTGTAACAAATAAAGGCGAAGATTTAAGTCAGGGTTACAGATTAAGCAACAAATTGAATGGCCTCATGCAGTATGTGACGTCCATCACTGCGTCTGTGTTTTCGTGACTGTGTGTGATAGGGAGGGAGACAGATATGGCGTCAAAAAGTCAGTACAAAGTCATTCCCCAAATTTAATCACCGCGGAATTCACTTTTGTGTTCAAGGAATATAAATTGGACTTTTTTTGGGGAAAATAGACAAAAATTAGTTTCCTCCCTTTTATTACAGACTGTAATGAATTGTTTATGTGTGTGGTCTGTTTCTGGAGAATGCGAAACACCCCAGAGGGATGCGGAGGGGGGTGTCGCACACTTGGATGGGGCACTTGTATTTCACTGTTTTCACTTTAAAGATGAATGAGTGCATTCTTTCTCCAGATCCCCAGAGTCTCTGTCTTTATCCCCCCTGCCCCTCCGTCCCTTTCTTTCTTGAACGTTTCCTCCCTCTGTCCTCCCCTCAATAGCTGATTGATAGCGCTCCATTGACACGTGGTTGATAGGAATATCTCTGGGACAAACGGCGGTTGTCAAGCTGGAGTTCATGGTCAAGTCGGCCGTGAGCTTGACTCTCAATGGGGTCTCTTGTAGCTCTTGTATGAAGTCACCAAGAGGTCCTGACCACCCTGTTGACTTTTCCCCAATAAAAGCCATTAGTCTCATTGTTCGTTAGCTTACAAACAAGAAACCCACAGTGGCTGATTATGTGGTCTGGGTGTTACTAGGTGGCTACAATAGAGCGATACGTCCTCTAAAATGGTTTGGTTAGGTCACATAGTTCACAAACTTCCTTGAATGGAGGGAAAAAAAGAGCTCTGAGATGTTAGCTGACATGTTTTCCGACTTGTTCACTCTAAGTTCTGTGATTTATTTGTTTTGAATTTTAACCGGCATGGCAATGCATTCCCAAAAAAAGGAGGGATTTTTTTTCTTCTTACTGCTCCAGTTGGATCCTTACCCAGTGCCAATTTAGCCTTTTAGTCCAATGATCTGTAGGTAAAAGCTGCCAAGTTGTAGCCCTAGCGCACTGCTCTGTACACTAGAGGCAATAGCGGAATCGGGCTTCTGTGCTGTTCAGCAGTTTTGTCAACGTGGCGAGGTATGCTGCTGCCAAATAAACGCTCTCCCTGCCTCCTGCCAGTAGTGATTTATGGCCGAATACATCCTTGCCCTGTCCACTTCATCGTCTCAAAAAAATCATTTTGCAATTGAGCAGAACTTAGGCCTTGAAGACCGACTCAACTTGGGAATAGAGAGGCAGAATATTTTATTGGAATTGGCATTTGGATGAATGATGCATACCTCAATCTCATGGGGCTGATGGACTGTTTCTTTTCCCTTCTTCTTTTCTTCTCCAAGATAAGGGAGGCAATTCGATGGGAAAGCTGAAATTACAGCTTTTATATTTTAGCCAGCAAGCCAAATGCATTGTGTCAGAGGTAGTATACATGTTGTTAGAGGCTGTAGAGTGTTACTACACTTATTATAACATTTTTATGTGGGGCTGTTTTTCTAACCGAGCACTGGGACATGGATCTGCATTGACACAATATAATGTAAAGACTGGTTGTCAAGATGTTGTGCTGCATATCTCCAGCATTTCAAAAGTCAGGTCATGTATTTTTTTCTCCCTGCCCTCACACCGCTCTACAGAGCCTGTTAGCTTCTTTAGCCCTTTGTTTCATTTTTTTTTTTTTTGCCTGAAACTCAGAATCATTAACCTCGTTTCCCAGAAGTTGCTAGAGCTGTTTGCAGTAAGGAAGCTCTAATGAACCCACTGTACACTACCTGCCCAGCACCAAATACTGTAGCTGACAAGGTTAGCAAATAGCGGATGAACAGTGAAACCTTAAGACAAAGCTAAAGAGACAGATATTCTTCTTTAGAGGATGTACCAGGGACGGATAGAACTAAAACTAGAGAGAATATTGGACTTTGTTTCTTTGATATTTGTTTCGTTGCCAGAAACACAACTACAAATGAATGCTAATGTTGTTCGGCATTGGTTGGATGTGTAAAAATAAATAAATTAATAAAATTAATCAATGCGGCTTTAAATAAATTCCCGACTGGACTTTTAAAGTTTAAGGAAAAAAGAAATGGAGATTGTCTTGGGGAGGCATAAGTGCTAAGTGTGCAGCATGGTAGATCTAATCGGTATGTCAGGGGACCAGTGCTGTTACTTTGCCTGCATGGCAAGAGTGTCAAGCTTTCCACCAGTATCTCATTAGGGGAAGGACAGCTGTGCAGAGGCACCGCTTGAGTCATAGTAGGCCAATGACCAATCAGGGAACGCTTGCTACATGCTGCATGACTCAGACGGCGGCTCGGTCGCAAAATTCAGATATGGATGCTGTCTTATATCTCATCAGCGAAGTTCTTCTGACAGTTGGAGGCAAAGAAAACACAGGTTATACGTTGTCACTGTATTTGTGAGAGAGTTACCAAGGCTGTTATCAGCCCTGGCAAGTGGGTTGCTGCTCGGGGGAAATGTCCTCTGTTCAAGTTTTTTGGACTCCACAAACATCTGTGGAAACCAAGCTCCACCAGGGTTGGAAGTCCGGAGTTTGGGTTGCTTTGAGCCAAGCGTCTGGAGATTCCGCTCAGTGGCTTTGATGGCAGTCTGTGTTATGGAAATTGGTCTAGAGCTCTCAAAGCTCTCTCTGCATGTCCCCAGCTGTGGTGCTCCACTTTGACCAACTTAGTTTTCTGCGGAAAAAGCTCTTTTAAGACAGTTAACAAGATCGGTCCTGCCTCAGTGGAAAAAACTGCTTAGGGTTTCTTTTTGAATACTAACTGGTAGGGTGTGTACCTTCACCCTGACACAAGAGGGCAATGAGAAGGCTTTTACTTTATGCTAGAGGGTAGGTTTTATAAAGCTAATCATTTTAAGAAAATATATCTTCAGCTGAGTAAGACAGCACTGCTCTCATCCTAGATAATCATCATAGTTAGCTGTCTTTTATCTTCCCATGCACTTGTTCTGCAAGTCACCAAAAATTCAAGAATACATGCTGCCTAGATAAACGAGCCATAATCATGTACCATCTCTACAGAGAACACATGCTTTGCTTGCTTTCCACATTAAGATGTATCAGGAGTGTCTGTACTGCGCAGAGTTTGCAGTGCGACTCCTTGCGAGCAGCCACCTTCAACACAGTCTGCTGTTGGCAGCTGCCTCTGGGCTGGACCCCTCGGCCAATCAACACCCGTCTGCCTGAAGGCAGGCCTGGGTTTTTCTCTTGCTCCACTACCTAGAACTGCAAGCCAGCCTGTCAATCACACCACCAGGCCCCACTGTGCTGACTGACCCACTGGCATTCTTGCCATGGCAACGCAAATCCCAGCAGACATAGCTGTCAAGAACAGGAGTTCTCAGAAATATGAAAGACAAGTGTCTCTGATCCAGTGTGCATGCATGGGGTTTGCGCCCCGGACCAAGATGTCTTGGTCACATGACTGATGCATCCCTACATGTTATTTAATCTGATTTTTTTTTTTGTGAACTATCATATCTGTCCCCTAGTGCATAACCGAACCTATATTATAAAATAAAGATTTCATAATCAAACCGCCCGAAGAAAAATATGTTTAAGCAAAATTCATAATTGAGCTTGCACAAAGGAGAATGGGAGGAAGACAGAGGAAAGCACTGTGTGAGCTCTCTTTAAAATCAAAGTGGCAAACAAGACTATTATTTGTTCAGGGTAATAGTTTCTCCAAGCACCATCAAACAATACTCAGCATAAAAATCTGTAGCAGTGCAGATGGAGTTTCCCCACATGGTTCCCTTTGCTTGAAACATAAATGCAGAGGAATGATTAGTAGTCAGATATTCCCCACATTTATGCCGGTCTATTGACTGACCGGTGGTGCTTTAAAATATAAGTACTGATTAAAAACCTTCTCTCAAATTCTGTTGCAAAAAACTGAAACAGTTATGAATTTTTCTTTTATTTGGCCTTTAGGGTCCAGTGAATTAATAAACGCTAACAGCTCACTCTGCCTGTCTTTGTTTTTCCTCGTTAAATTTGATCCAATAATGTCTGAAAATGTCTAAAAATTAAAAAAAATTACTATAAAAGAATTTCACAAATTTAAGAACAATGTAATTTATAATTGGAAGTTTAGTTCTATTGAAAATTCCCATGTGAAAAAATTGTAAACACTGAATTATGGATTATAAACAGACACAACTGGAGAAGACATTTGTGATGCCAGTGTTGCCCAACATCAGGAATTATTCCTGCTGCATAATATACAATCAGCCATCAGCACAGGTAATAGCTGTTAGCACTGGTTAGCATTCAGCATGTGATGTGATTTGCTCAATCTGAACATGTTTAAAAATTATGTTGGATAACTAGGTTTGAGGCTCATTCTTAAAGCTGCATTCATTTATAAATTTTTGGCCACTTGAGGGCAACGGAGCAAGATATAAGCACATCCACTTTGTTCAACATATTTGTATATCATTTATATTTTCTCTTTGGTGCTGGGCAGATGGAGTCACAGTAGTTTTTTTTTTTGTTTTTTTTTTTACAAAACAAAGAATTCTGTTCACTGCATGTGAAAATAAGGTAAATGATTGATGATGATGAGTGGAGTAGCCAAAAGATGCTAAAAAGCACTGAAGAGCTAACGGGAACTGCATACTACTACTACTAGTAATAATAATTATTATTATAATAATTGCCTGTGGGTTTGTAACAATGAGCAATAAATATTGCAATTAAAAGTTTGAAGAAATGTTTCAAAAATCAATAGAATTTGCTTGTCACTTCTTCTGAGAGGTGGGAAAATTATCTAAAAAAAGAGAATTCTTTTTTTTCATGTCTCATCCACATTAAAACTTCTCCTGCTGTGCTGCTTGTTCAGAAGAAAAAGAAACTGAGAAAAAGGTGAATTTGATTGAAATAATTCAGTTTAGCCTTGCTAGCATCAGAGCACTCGTTTCTTCATTGTCCCCATACAAACTATTACTTCCACTTTAATCCCCCCTCCCCCCCCACCTCGAATGTATTAAATATATCTCTGTGAAATATATATCTTCTTTGTGTCTTCCAGGTCATCCTGATCCTGACCAAGTACTACCACGCCGACTCCACCAAGGTGCTGGAGAGCTCACTGTGGAGGTAGGCCAAACGTTCACACCATGTTAGCTCTTGCTCGACGCCTTTGTGTCATGTCTGGCCTCAGACTCGTGCAGACCTTTCATCAGCAGGCAGCCGGGGCAGTGCAGGTCTCGGTTATCTCTCCGCTGTGCTTCTTCAAGGAGACGGGAGTGATACAGAGCGCTAGGGCAAAACATCAGCAGGCAGCTATACGACTAAAGTAGGGGACCGGAGAGCGGCGCTGCGAGGCCAGCACGGGCATCTGTTTGGGCAGATAGCGTGTCAGCATGGCACAGGGCAGGACGGCGGGCACCGGCAGTGCCAGGAAAAGGGGGTCAAGTCAGGCTGACAGAGCTTCCTCTATTTAGCAAAGCTGGCTCTCGCCAAAAACACTTGACACTTGTTTCGCTTTTGAGAAAGCAATGCATCCATTTCGCTCAACCTCACAACAAGTGTTTCTTGTGACCGTACATACATTCTCATGGAATATTCATTTCCTCTTTATTGTACATCCAATCCCGACCAGCTCCTGAGTGCCACTATGTAGCTGAGTATAGATAATAGATAAGGATGTGGAGGAACCTAATTATATTCAAATTTGCTAATAAAAGCCTAGAAAACAGACAGGACAGAGCTCATAACACCGGCTAAAATTATCTGTCTAGAAGGCATTCGCTCAGAGCAAAACGTGTCTGATGGTAGTACTTAATTCATGCCATTCACCTCACTGAGGGCTCCATGACTTCAAAGCTTCAGCCTCTCATTAGCTCTGACTGCCTGTCTCCCTGGAGGACAGATATGAATAATGTACATATTTTTCCTTTCCCTTGTTGATGTTTTAATTGTTGCAGTGTATGAATAATGCTGCAGATTCACCACTGGACAGCCCACTTGAGAAGGGAAAAAAACAAAGCAAGCGTTTGAATTTAATCGGAATTGGACCTAAATTGGCGGAGACAGAAAAAGGCAGAAATAAGCATGAAATTAGCATGTTACCGGTCATGTTTCCGGCTCTCTGACCACGTCTTGGTGGGCATTATGTGAAGGGTGTGCCTCAGTTCCTTGTAGCTGTCAGCTTGGCGTGGTGTGTGGACCGCCACAGCCCACTGGCCTATAGGCTTTGAAGTCTCAGGGTTGTAGGATCAAACAAGGAAGACAGGGGAAGATGAATGGGTTTGCCCTGTCAGGTGGCGTAGATCAAGATGCCAGGTTTCGCACAGGGGGGAAGTTAGCAGCACAGAGAGGAGAGAAGTGTTTCAGGGCAGCTGAGTTAATGAACTGAGGGCCTTTTAGATCAGCGGTGGCTGATGGAGGCTTGTGTCAAAGCACACAATCTGTGTCTTCACTGTTGAACACCTATACCTGTTAGTGGCTTCAGTAGATTCAACCAAAACAACTGGGTGTGAGCCCTGAGAAAGCACCCGATCATTCTTCCACTGTGTGAAACCACCTCAAAGAATTACTTTAAATTGAGGTGCTAAAATAAGTTTTTAGTGCCTCAAGATGGCCTAAAATGCTGCTTTCTAAAAAAGAATGTAATCCAGTGATCATCTATCCAACAAAAATCTAAATAAATCTTTGGATTTATTTTGATTCCAAACAATCCATTGACATAAAACTTACTATTGCTAAAACTAGTCAAACCCTGACCATGTCAGTATAAGTCGCTTATACACACACTAACAACCTACATTTAAGCACGAAAGTCAATTTTTGACAAAATAATCTTAACTCGAGGTCCACTTACTAGCTGTTTCTGGAGCTTTCAACCACATCTTAGTTAACAGCCAGGGAAAAACCAACGATGATATTCACATCAAAGTGTTACGTGATGACAACTGGTGGATCCATTTGCTGATGAGTGTGGTGGGATGTGTTTAAAAGCTCCAGAAAAAGCTAATAAGAGGACTTTTAAGTTACAGTTACTTTGACAAAAGACATATATTCATAATTTCCCGACATGACAAGTGTTGTGTGGTCACGTTTTTACACGTTCGCACCATTTCCCACCAACTCTCAGGGTTGTTTTCTTGTAACCAAGTAGTTCCATTTGCCTAAATGTGTCCAGATAACAACCATATAAATGATAGATAAAGAAAACAAGGGCTATCAGTCCTGTGAGCTGATTTTTGGAAACGTTGCAGGCTTATAGGTTACTGGAATGTACTGACAAATGAATCCTTTTGCGTCAGTCGAGAAAGTCAATCAGTCCAAAAAAGACTTATTTCAGAGAAAACCAAGCACTATCAGGTGTAACGTTTCCAGCTTGTTCCTTCTAATCATAACCATAACCACACTTTGTGCCATGTTTCCCAGTATGCTGTGGAAAGTTTTGTCTGTCCGCAGGCTTTGGCGTCACAGCCTGTCCTTCAGTCTGTTATGGCTTTGGTTGATTAAAAAAAAAAAAAAAAAAGCTCCAAACATCTCCCCTGTCTTTTCTTGTGAGAATGTCTTCTCTTTGTGAAGGAAGAGGAAACACTGAGAGACCACCTGAGGTTTTACCAGGCAGTTTATGCTCATCTTTGAAGTATGTAAGTGAAAATGTACCTGTAGGAAGATGACTCAGATTTATACATGTGGGGCTGTGGAAGAGCCTTTCTTTCTTTCTTAAAGACAGAAGTGTTTCTACCTGTTTCAAATTGCTACACTCAAAAATCCTGCTGTCATATCCTCCTCCTGAATGCATCTGGCTGCCTCATTGATCTCCCTCCAAGAACTCTGTATAGCTCTTTGTAGTCTTGATGCAATTGATGCACACTTTCGGACAGTCTCTTGCCTCAAGCAGTTCTGATGTTGCACACGAAAAGTAACAGAATAAGTTGTGGGAAGAATTTAAGAAAAAAAAAAGAGCACAAAATGGGGGAGGGCACAGTTTCCAATGCAAGACAGTAAAGCTTTTAGAGTTTGGTGGAGAAAGAGGAAGGTTGAACATAAGATATCTGATTTTGAAGTAATCTGATTTGGTCCGGTCTTGTGCCACAAATACAATTCAAATTCGGATACTGCATCAGTGTAAACAGAGGGAAAGCTGCCTGTGGATTAGGCAAAGATGGGAGGATTTGCCACTGCATTACCAAACACTGTGATGACTACAGGCTGACACAATTCTTCTTAAGACTCTGTTGCTCCAAGTCGAGCCATGAAATACTCAGTAAACCTTTCTGATCCTCCAAACTGAAAGGAGCAGATGTGCACTTCACTTAGTTTTTGGGGCTTTGAAGCTCTCATTTTTAGACGATACTTAAGTCAGTGCTAGTGTCTATTTGTGATTTGACGGATGAAATTTTCTATTTTTCATTAGGTTACCACATAATATCCTGATTTTCTAGTGGAGTTTTAATGTTTCAAAAGGACTAAATCCAGTTTTAGAGGCTATTAAAACCTGAAAATGCATTTCTAAAATAGTAGATAGACGAGATACATACTGGAATTGCAATATTTGGGGCTCTAATCCAGGTGTATTGAATATTGGTTAAAACACTGGTTATTGGGAGCTTCATACCCCTCAAAATCCACTTTGACAACCCATATTGGTCAAATCCGAGCACTTGTATCCCCATTTTTTATCTTTAAAAAGATGATTAAGTATCCCCACAATAATCATACACTCCCATAAACAGGGTGCTGGTGTGAGAGTCGGGGGTATTTATAATTCATGCTGTCTTCACACGTCTTTTGAAGAGGCGAGGGGGGCTGGTAGCCATCGCAGTTGGGGGGCTTCACTGCTCCATTATGGATGAAGAGATCGTCTGACAGGCCAGCACTTGTATGTAAAGTAGATCAACTGCAGCAGACGTCCACGAACACAACATGTCCTTCACATACTCTAAACTGATAAACTGATCAGCCACGACCACAGAGCCACTGTCGTTGATATTCAAAATATAAATGTGTACTATGTTTTACTATGCTTATGTGTATGTTGTATGGCGAATGTTTCTGTACTGCTGAACTTTTATGTGCTTGTTTATGGAGAGCATCAACTGAATGAAAGTGAGAGAGGGGAGAATCAATGGAGCCTCCAGGGCGTCTTTGAGCTGAACAGAAGGGGGCATCACACTTCAGATAGACACATCAGCCCTTCAACGTCCACACCTCATCCTCCTCTCTCTAGCCTCTATTTTTTTTCTTCCTTTCTCTTCCCCTCTCCACCAGGACTAAAATGTACGTGTTCTTTCTTTATAACAAAGCTGTATTCAAGAAGGAGCACAATGATAAGTGATGATACAGGAAGTGGTCCATGATAACATAATAAAACATGCAATAACAATAATAATACAAAAATACAATACAATAAGTCAAGTTTTTTTTTCTTAATCATGTCACTATACAAAAATTAGGCATTTTAATAATTACTGGGGAGCATAGGGCCACTGTAGAGGGGATGTGGATGACCAGAGGAAAAATATGGAGGTAAACTAAGTTGAATGAATGTGATTTATGTTGGGAAAATAAACAAGAATTTGCTGATGAACTTTTTTCGGCTTCTGAAGGGGGGAATGCCGGGAAAAAAAGTTTGAGAACCACTGCTTTGAATGGCTGAAATGACTGGCAGGCACAGTATTTATGGGAAATCCTACAGTTTGTAGTCTCTTTAATGCATCACAGAGAATGTTTCACTATTAGGCAACATTAGACATGACATGATCGTCTATTCTGACTATTCCTACTTATCGCCATCTGGTTTTTATGCTTATGAACAGGCAGGAAATTAGTAAAAAAGTTCATTCTTGACCCTGAAAATAGTTTTTAGAAAGTCTTGTTGTGTGTGTTGTTGTCTTGTTATGTTGTACTGTGTGTATGTGAGACAATGAACCTGAAACCACTATGTAGAGGGGTAATCAGGAAATACATTGAGTGGCTGATGCTGAATGAAGGCCGTTGATGCCGTTGCTTTGAGGCTTATTGGCTGCAGGGTAGCACAACATCTACAGATCACTTCCCACTTTGATGCCTCCTTAAACAGTTTGTTTCAGACACACACACACACACACACACACACACACACACACACACACACACACACACACACACACACACACACA
>JBBPCS010014377.1:0-28085 GCA_037974645.1 Hollardia meadi | reverse complement strand
ATAGGCTGCCATACATGCTAGAAAATTAATTGGCCTTGATGCGTCTCTGAATAGTTAAATAGTTTATTATTCTGCGTTGTTTTTATCACAGAGTTACAGCATTTGTGTCACATAATAAAACAATTCTAATCTTAACCAGGGTTTGCAACTGTTTCACCATAGATGCATCAGAACTTTCTGTGAGCTCGTGCCCCACCGCATACAGCTAGTGCCCTTTTTATTTTTATTTTTAATTAATGTGCCCTCTCAGACAGCCAGAGTCCACCACTGGTACTGAGGGCTGTCCAAACCCACATTTCATCCAGTTCACAAGGGGCCTCAAGCGGACTTTCTGCAGACTTCCAGAGAATCTGCTCGGGGTGCAGACCCTCACTGAATAAAAAAACAATAACGGCGTATTATGAACGTCTAAAACAGTAAAACCTTACTTGAATCTTGTTGGCTAGAAATAATGTTTCACCACATAATACAGAAATAAGTAGACGATTAGACTACAGAGGTAATCGAAAGTCTTGAGCCCTCGTAGACGTGATGATGGTGAACATGTCACAGTACATAGGAATAAAGTCTGCGAGGGCTCAGTCAGCAAGTCCAGAGTGTGCACATTTGGAATCAGCTATGACAGCCCAGCTATTAAAACAAAGAAGAGAAAAGCTCAGATTACAGCACACACACAGGGAGTGTGAAGTCATTCTCTGTTCAGGATGCCATTACTCTTGTTTGCTGCCATGATAATGTTCAATTTCTCATATTTAACCTTTAAAGAAAAAGTTAATTATGCTATATGCTAAGATATGATATTCTGGTATTTTAACAAGGAATAAATTAAACAACTTTATGTGTCTTCCATTTAAGTCATGAGACACACTTTGACATAGTTTGTGCTAAGATTACATAAGGCCGTCATCTGAATATTGGAGCTTCTCGTGGTAAAACCATCCCGACGTTGTGATGCACGATGTTCAGAGTCTCCCTCTGACATCATGTCATGCACTGTCAGTAAGGGCCAATGTATTCTGTCTGTCTCTCTGTAAATCAATGAGTATTACTATTTAAACATCTACATAACAGCCTCCAACTGAAGGACTTGCTCATTGCTGATTCTGACTTTGTGGATTTTAATGAAATATACTGAATCTTTAATGGCTTTAGAAAGATATTCTGTTGTGCTGTTTGATAGCGATGTATGAAAGTGCCTGCAGGGATGGGCTTTATGCAAGCGGATGTTCTTTGAGGAACTTATGAAGCTTAACAAAACACTAATCTGTCAGTCATGTAAAATGCTTTGGCTGCAATGGTTCACTAGAAACTTGCGAGAAGCATGATTCACAATCTGAACAGGTAAGGTTAAATTAAAGTTCACATAAAATCATTAATAAGAGCAAACTTCAGCAACAGGCAGAGAAAGAGTCAAATACTGCAAGTGGCCGATAGATGATCTGGTGGAGAACTACAGCTAGAGGGCAGGTACATCCTGTTTAGCTGGTTAGGTGATGAGAGAATGTAGTTTTTTAAAAACATTTTCATGGGTTAGCTGACCTCCATGAATGTTGTCAATAGTGATATTTTATGAAGCCAGCTTTTGAAGTTTATTGTAAGATAATGGCTTAGATTTGTGAGCCGCAGTCGTGACAGCAAGACCCACATCCAGCAATACAGAAGTGGAAGGCCATTTATTGGGGAACAGACTGGACATGAGTGCTGCGCTGCAGGGTTGAGTTGTAAATACCTCATCAATGACTGGGTTCCTGCCTCATGGCATCAACGGACACTTCCCGCAAAGGCAGCAATGACTTTGTTGCTCTGTAGGAGGCTCAATGAGTATAAAGACTGCCCATTTAAAACTCGCCTACCCTTTGTCTGGACATATTATACAATAAAATGTTTTATCAAAACGCGATTGGTTGCCTTGTACATTTTGCACTTTTGACCAAACTTCTGTCTTGGCTTAAATTGAACAGTGGCCAGCATTCATTGATATTCACTTTTTCTGTATGTTTATGTGAATGTCTTGACATAAGATAACATCAGGATGTAAGTAATTATGACCATAGAAGCTTGAAAAAAAAATTTACGGATGCATACTGTAAATGTATTCTACGTTATAATTAAACACAGAAAAACTATATGTACTGTAATATGTATGTACAGGACTAGTGAGGAGGAAAAAAGGGCAGGAGAAATATTTGCTTGCAGACAAATAAAAAAGTGGCTGTGGCCATGACATAAGTTGGCTAAGCAGTGCATTATCTGGAAAAAGTGAGCAAGTCATTCTTGTCAGCAAGCTTCAGTTCTGAGGTTTTGGCAAGGCATGTAGCCAGTGCATCTCTAAGGGCAGTTGTTTATAGCCGGTTGGCCAGTGTTTCGCAGTGCAGGCTACAGTACAAATGGTAATCTAATTAGAATTTGTTCATCATATCGATTTTGCTGTGGCACTTCCGAAATTGAGTCGTTAAATGAGATTAGCTGCTGCTAAATCGGCCCTTTATTAACCAGCAGATGAGGAATGACAGTGGAGGCTCCACATTAGCACACAGATAGCATCAACCTCTGCTGCACCACTGTCGGCACGCCGGAGTGTGCATGGGGGAAAAAACACAGTAGTCAGTGCTTCCCGAGAGGCAGCAGGAAGCAAGAGTAAAAGGCAGCCTGATGAACATTTGATTGCAAACATGTAACTGTATATAAAGCTCAGTTCTAAAAATGTACTGTGCACAGAGGGTGTTTGGTCTCAGTAATGGTGATTTACGAGCCCAGTGTGTGTGAGGAATATTACTGTGAAGAAATATGTGTTCTTCCCACACATTAGCCCAGAGGCTTTAGATTTAGTGCAGCGAGTACATTGCAGCTGATAGAGGATCCTCTGAACTTAGCAACTATCCAAACATACTCTCACCAAGTGGCGTATGAGCCATTTGTAAGCCACGCCAACTTCAGAACTTTTTGGTTTTCAAGTGTCATTTAACACTGTCCACATACATTTTTTTCCCATGTAAATTTAGGCAAGAGAAAACCATGATGTTTTTCTAAACCTAACCAAGTTTTCTTTTGTTGTCTAAACCTAATGGCGTTTCTGTGGTGCCTAAACCTAACCAAGTATTTGTGTAGCCTAACATAACCAAGTAGCTTTGGTGCTAAAACTAACCAAAGTGCTACCAAACAGTAAAATAATTACTGAAAAAAACGGGAAAACAGAGCCACTATCACGGTTACAAACCCTGGTCTCCTGGGTGCCAATCCTGGACACTGAAACACTGCGGAAAGCGCTTTCTGCCAGAAAGCTGTATGGACTTTCTGTCAGAAAGCTGCCTGACAGAAAGCCTTCAAGGCTAACTTCTCCCTTCTACAACAGGGCACACACAAGAAAACAGATAAAAACCCAACAGCACTGCAGTGACCATGACAGAAACGGAAGGTTAACATTCAACATCTTTTTGAATTTAACCATTTTTAACTTACATCAAATAAGTAACGTAAACTGATTTCAACCCAAACCATAAGATTTTGTCTAAACCTAACCAAGTTGTTCTTATGCCTAAACTTGACCAAAATGCATCATGTGACTAAGACCACAAAACGTCACATGACAAGTGACTTTGTTATTTCCTGCACGTCTAAACTCATAAAATGTGGACGGCGTTAAATGACATGCATGATATGATAGGCAAAATGTCCTTAAAAGTGGTGTGCTATTCATACGCCATCACAATGCCCAAATTAATGTACATAGAAATGGCAGAATAATTTCTTTTTAAGAATTGTTTTCATAGATTTTGGTGCTCAAGGTTTTGTCTCTGTTCATTTAACAGGCTCCAGACAATATAGTAATAATTGCAGTGCTTTACTCCGTTCTTAATCTCATATCATTCTTTTTTTTTAAATGTATTGATAAACTGCTGATAAAAAAAAGCTGCAGGTCTGAATTTTAAATCATTTAGTCTCTTTTGCTGTCTGTGGAAGGAAAAATTGTTCTATAACTGCTGAATTATTCAAAGGGATACATCTTTAGGCCAGTTTGACTGAAGATATTCCAGAAAGGAACGAAACTATGAAGCCAAAGCAGAAAATATGGACAGGCAATAAAGGGAAGAGTTTTAGGAGGATATCTGGACTTTCCTTAACACAATTAAGTTTTGTGCTGAAGTATACCACCGTAACCTTTCTGTATTTCTTCTTTTATAAACCTCAGCAACACATACACACTCTTATAAACACACATGCACACAGACCAAGAGAAGTTGGAAATTTCTCTCTTGGTCTTATTTTATTTACTGGTGATGTGATAGATTTTCTTTTCAGGGAAAGGTGACTTTCACCCCGGGCAGTGGTAAATAAAGTCTGAAAGGAGAAGTGAGTGTGCACACATTGCAGTTTCTAAAGCCTAATGCAACTGATGAGGGAACAGTGAGAGGTGAGACTTTATTTTCCCTCACAGTCCCCAAGAACAATATGAAGCTGTTGTTGTTGGGGGGGGGCGGGTTCTGAGGGGTTCAAACCATAAATTCACTTGTAAGTCCCACGAGTGGCATCTTGATTCTCTAAATTTACTTAATCAAAAATAACTCTTTTGCGGCAAAGCATTGTGTTTTCTTCCTGAACTCCTTGCGATTTTAAACAATGTGATACAATTACGTGTGAAAAATTACTCACGACATTGGGTCTGGAGCTTAATGCGATCAAACAAAACAGTGCAGGGTCAGGATGTTGACTCACCAGTGATGCAGTCTGGCACCTGCTTTGACCCTATTGTTTGTAGCTGCAGGTTCTTTAATTGACTAGGTGTTCGCTAACAGCGTCATTCTGGTTTACCATGGGGCAGGTCGTTAATAATGTGAGCCGAGTAGGACGACAAAACCAATACCGTCAGACTAATTTCCCCGTCTCTGGTGGGCTTTAGAGCTGGCCTCTGGTGAGCTGCTGGTATAGGAATAAAGGGTGAAAGAAAATAGAAACTGAAATGAAATTTTAAAGTAAAGCAATCCCTATGATTTACTAATATTTGTCTTATATTGTCTTTTGTGTTTTTCAGTGCTTGGTGGCCAAGAATCTCGTGGGGTGCTGAGGAAAATCAGTGACATGCTGGAGGTCATTATGAAGAGGATGGATGCTCTGTCCAAACTGGGCAACACCACAGACACCCACAGGTTGGACGAGCTCAGCTCAGCCCTGGACAGGTACAGCATCTTGGTTTCTAATGCCTTTTTTGGTTTGTACTGCCTGTCAAATGTGTTTTACAATAGACACAGCTGATGTAACCTGTCTTGTAAGGTTGGTGTCTGAGGAAGGCAGCATTTTACCTGCACAAATATTTGAAGAAATTGCAGTTGACTGGTGAAGAAAGTACTCTGTTCTTGAGAGAAGACACTCACCGTTTCATTTAATCTCTGCCACAAGGAGCACTTTTCAAAAACGTTATATCAGGCATAGTGTAAAAGAGGTACACTCAAGGTGTTGTGTCTATTTAAATGAAATTTCAATGTCTTGAAGGTCCGTGTGCACCTCAGGCCCCACACAAGGGAATCGTGAAGTAAAACTTCATGTCAGTGCACCAAAAGTAATTATAAATTGACTTTTGTGTTTGTTAATTGTGCTTAAAATTCATTATTGAGTTTGGAGACACCACAAGGTTCATTTAGAGCCTGTTCACATTCCCCTCCTGGGTGATCACAAGTGGACAGCTCTGAGTCCGTCATTTCACACCTGACATTAACATGCGTCTCTACTGACCACTTGATCGGATCTCACTTCCCCGTCCTATATGCAAATAAACACAGACATCACTGGGACAAACGGACAAGATATTTTTTACACAAAGAAAGAAATGACTTCAAATGCCGAATTTACAAGAAGGCCCAAAAAATGAAGAATTTATCATAGATAGAGTTTTACAAAGGTTGTAATGTTCTCCTAATGCAACAACTTGCGTAACTGAGCGATTGGGAACCAGGCAGGTGGTGGAAGCTCTGTGGCACTGGGCAGCTGAGACTCTGAGGCGCTGGGCGAAAGGGAGCCAGATGACAGCTTCGCTTTCTTGTGGGGGTCAGCTTAAAAGCTTCTCCAGAAGGGAGACTCCTGAGAATTGTCAAAGGTGGCATCAGGTGACTCAAGCAAGCCAGTGGCTAGCCATCTCAGGGACTAGAGCTAGCAGGTGGCTATCCGACTTGGAGGCAGGCTGAAGAGAGGCATTCTGGAGGCTAGCTGGCTGGAAGACGGGCTGGGAATCCTGAATGGCCAGCATGGTCTTTCTAAGATTCTCAGACTGGGCTCACAGTTCAGTCATGCCTGGAACCTCCAAAAACCAGGGTTTGGAATAGATGACTATGTTAATGTTCATCCTAAGAAAAACAAATTGTCCATGGCAGATCTAACCTCCTCCAGATCCTCCCGTCAAACGCAAATGAATGCTGGGCCAATTTCTGGCCAGTTCGTAGTGGTATGTTTGGTGCCAAAAACAGTAGGATGGGAAGGATCCAAATGCAGACACTGGAGGCAGAGCTGGTGCAGTGTAGTGATATTTATTTAATACAGAATACACAAGGCTTACATGGTGTCGAGGCAGGTAGAGGTCAAAACCAGGAAAGCAGTCCGATACAATCAAAATAACCTGTAAGGGTGTGGGCAAGAAAGTCCAAAAGGCAGGCAATGTTCAGGAACAAAAATACAAAGAGCATGAGGAAAAACACAAAAGTGGCTGGAAGAAAGGCACAAAAGTACAACGACGGACTGGCAAAAGAAAAACACTGAACACAGGACTACAGACTGCTAAACAATTTAACAAGACACAGGTGCAACTAATCACAGACAATCACATTGGCGGGAAAAGAACAAAGGCAGAAGGGGTAAAGCAGGACGTGACACACGAGGAAAGGCCTAATAAAACAGGAAACAAACACTTAACCATGACAGTAGGTTTTTGATAAATTCATTGTAATTATAATTATGACCCTGCCAGTGTTTATTTATGTTTTTTTTGTAGCGGGGACTGTTCACGTTATACATGATTTAAGAATCTCAATGATCCCCTGGTGATACCAAGTCATTACTAGGGTATTCAGTTTGCTCTGCATGATGGAAAAATGCTGAAATAAGGTGGAGAGAAAAAAACCTGTCAAGGCTGAACTTGAGGCAGTCTGCAGAATATTCAGTTTAGCTCTCCAGCAGAACCTGTGTGCTAAAGGTGAATTTCACTGGCATATTAATGGTAAGATAAAAACCTGGAGGCTGAAGAGGACCTGGGGGATACAATGTGAAGAAAGGCAGCGGGCCAAGCATGTGCCCTGGGGCATCCCAGAAGACCAGGAGTATGTTGTGAAACCTGGTGTTGAAGAAGATGGTGTGTGTTAGAACAAAGCCCCTCCCTCTCCCTGTGCAGCTGGAGAAATGAAAGTCTTTGTCATTTAAAAAAAAAAAAAAAAGAGAGGAAAAAAAATGGAAGAGCAGAGGCCTTGCAGGACAAGTTGAAGCTGCCAGAGTCGTGGGTGCTCTGCGGTTGCCATGGCAACAGACCTTTTTCTTGTGGCCCCACCTGCTCAGGGTTTGAGGAGAGGAAGCTCCCTCCTGTTTCTGCCTTTGCTGTTTGTCTCCCTCCTGGACATCACCTCCCACTTTCCTCACAGCTGGGAATTATCCCTTCTGAAATCCACATCAATGGAGCCACACACAATGGTGGTATTTATTGCACTCTAGCCAAAACTCTGCATATAATTATTTTTTATCTGCATTTTGATATCACACCTACAGAGTTTAATTTTCTCTACAAAATGCCCTGTGGATATACTCGCAGACATATAGTTCTAACAGTCATTTAATTGGCCTCTCAGGGACTAAACCGGTAATGTGACAGCGACAAAGGCCAAATAGTTTTAAAATCAACTTCCTTGTAAAACTGTATCTCGTGCTGAGTTCTTTTTTTTTTTACGTGACTCGGGTGATTAAAATACTCTGTATGGCTCAGGTTCAGGGCTGACCCTGGAGATCAGTATGAGATCCTAAGGCAGGAGGATTTTTGCCCACTTTTTAGACTGTTAAAAAGCAATTAGGTTGTCCTCTTGCTCTTTAACAGCTTATAGCTTCTCCCGTGTCAGAGTCCCTGCAGTGTAAATATGGCAGGGCTCTGTGTGAGACCACAAATGGTAGTCCGCAGTAAGAGACAGTGAAAGCTTTTGTGCCACTGTATAATAATCATTGCTTTGTGTGTGGACTTTACTGTCCTGTATGTCAGTGTGTCTGTGTAATTGGCAATTCATTTGTGCTGACCTGCTGGTCTAAAGCATCAAAGAGAAGGTTTGCCTCACATTTCCCTCTTGGGCACAACCTGGAACAATGAATTTAGGGTTTGGGATTATGTTATGGTGTGCATATAAACACAGGTAGATGCTTTTTTACTTTTTACTTTTTGAGTTTTACTGCTTCATCTGCATCTGGCTCAGTTACATTCATTGGTTTGACTTCCCTGAGTTTGCATATTCAGAGCTGTGTAATGAGAAATGTAAATCCTAGAAATTTTTACTACACAACAAGCGGAGCTCATTAAAGTGACTCATTAAAGTGTTTGTTTTCATGTAAAACAGAGCAATGATACAGTCATTCCATGAATGTATGTTGCTTAATTAGAACGTTAAAAAAACAACAGTTTACACATCATTAAAGACTTGCTGATGTGCAAAACTTTAGGAGGTTAAGATTTACTTTTCCCTTCTGTTGCTGCTTGTCGGTTGTTATCCGCTGGGTCTGAATATGTGCTGAGTCATAAGAAGACAAGGACTTGCAAAGGACTTTCCACCAGTTTAATGGGATCCATCAGCTTTTCTCATGCAAAATAGCTCAACTAACAAGTGCAACACATACAGTTTGAAAACTGTGTGTTCTACATTACAATATAAATAATAAATAATAAAAAATATAAATACAAATAATTAAAGCCAGTGGATATTTTTTAGAACTGAGCCTTATCAGTGAAAAGTCAATCAACAGAAAATTAATTGCATAGACTTTTAATAATCGTTTATCAAGCAAATTTATTTGTATGAGTTAATTGGAAATAAAATGTTATGGAGTTTATAGTCAGACAAAGCAGTCAATTTAGAGCAACTTGAGCTCTGGGAAATTTTGACATTTTTCAGCATTTTTTTTGGACATAATAACCAACAGATCAATTGATAATCATAAATCTGAATTTTCATTTTTTGCTGAAATTTTATAAACCAAACAATCAAACGACTAATAGAGAAAATAACTGGTAAATGAATTCTTGCAGCGTTAGTTGTGGCACTACAAGTTTTAAGAGTTTCACCAACTGCAAACACCAACTGCAAACTGTTTTTGGGGGGATAAGATGGAGGTCTTTTTATAATTTTATAATGTGTCACACTGTACAGTTTGTGGTAAGCTTGCTCATAGAGTAGTAGGTCATTTTGATGAAAATAGGCTCTGGTGTAAAATGAAACTTTTACTAAAAGTGGGTTCCTGGACTGAACAAAGTTTTTAGAACATTTGCTATTGCTTCTTTTTCTCTTTCCTAAATTTAGATTTCTAAATTCTCTTGGAACTGTAACCCTGCACTATAATGTATATTGCAAACCCTCCACTGCTCTTTATTCCCTCTCTGTTTCATCCCCTGTATCTCCTTCTTCATTATTAACATTAGTTCCTGATTGTTTTGCCAGCAGCTGTTAGGCCCACCGAGGTCAAGTGCAGTGAAACATATTTGCTAACAGCCTAATTGTCTTGTGTGTTTATTTCCCCTGGGGGACCCGCTTTAATAAGTTACTTTTTTAGCTCAACAAATAAATTATCTGTCAGTGTTTAAAAGCTTTTTTTTTATTTCACGCCTCAAGTTCTAGACAATTAGCATTTCTTCCACTACCTCACGCTCGCTGTAAAGGGTGAAAACAAATACTGCTGGATAGAAGGAGGCTATAAAAGCAATAGTGTGTCTTTTGAAGGTGCCTGATTGCACTTTGAAGAGAATTACAAAATGGTTGTTATTTTTTAGATATTCTGTGTATTCTATTCTGTGTGTTTATATGTGTGTGTGTTTGACATACATGATCAGGATTCAACCTATAGGGCTAGTGGAGCGGATTCAGGCCATAGCCCAGAACATGTCGGACATGGCGGTGAGGGTGGAGCAGATCCTACAGCGTAGCATGGCCAGCAACAGAGGTATGATTTAAAACACACGCGCGCGCGCACGCGCACACACACACACACACACAGCCTCCACACTGCCCACTCACACACACCTTGAGAATACCAAGCATAGCTGTAGCTCTTCAGATGAATCCTTCCCTGTCTATATCAAATCCATCCAATCTGGAGACAACTTTACTTCTCTGCCCACATAAGCCTGGATCCAGTTTAACGCTTGAATGCACAATAAATGTCCAACGTGCACTTGCTGGTTGATCATATAGAACATGACAGACATTATTCACGGCACATTACCCGTTCAAATAGCAGGCCACTGTTTATGTCAGGGTGGGAGAGCTCTCACATGACTGCAGGATGTTTCAATCATTATGATGAATTACTGCCTAGTTAATGGGATCCTGGCCTGTCTGCTTTCTCTATTGGCCTTTGTTCTCAATTTCTTTATTGGGCACAGAATAGAAATCAGACAGCGCGATTTAATTCACAATTCAATTCCTCTCCTGTATCCACTACGTTGCACTTTATGACTGAAAACTATTCAGCTCACTTTCTCATTAAAACTCCGGCAGATAATTTGTCTGTTGTCATGATGTCTGATATCATTTAAATAAGGCTGATCTGAACCCGGCTAAGTTTTGACAGAGGCAGGCAGTAGCACTTTTCATTGTGAGAGGTCTGTCATTATCATGCTAATCAGACAGAATGGCTGGCAATTATTTGTCTGTGATTGTGCTCTTCGACGCTTGGCAGGATGCTGGCGGAGGAGCTGCAACTGCTCCTTTAATTAGGCCTCCTCGTGCCGGGCTTCGAGAAGAAAGGAAGGGGGGAGAGGCAGAGAGGAAATAGGGAAGAGAGCAGCAGAAAGAGACAGGAAAGATGGGAAGAGAAGGCAAAAAGGAAGCAAGAAAGAGGGGGGGGGGGTATTATGAATTTTCTGAATCACACTAATGCAGTTTATCTATAGTAAATCCAGTGAGTGGGATGGAACAGAGACTTGAGCCATTCAGCAGGGGAGGCCAAGCTTTTATAGGAGCTTGTTAGCCAGCTCCGCTCCCTAATGTATCTCTGCTCATTCCAAAGATATATGCTTCAATGTAAAAGACATACAGATTTTAGGCCCAGAGGGAATGCTGTTAAGACCTGTTTGATCAATGATCAATTGGGAGTGAATATATCATTTGTATGGAGCTGGGACTTGTATTGCAAAATCAAACCTTACATCAAATCAGATATATTGACAGAATTTGTAGATAATGAAATGGAGTAATAAAAAACATACATTTAATTTAATTGAGCTCTTTGCATTTGACTTTTGTGTCTATGTGCTGACTGAAAAAAATGTAAAAAATCCAAACGCTGCAGCATTATTGCTTATTTGTTTGGTCCGTGTGTTTGGGCTTCGATGAATGTCCTGCATTTTTCTTTTCCCAGTTAGGGATGGAGCGTTTGGACAATGTGAGACTCCTAAAGATCCCCGTTATCCAGACTGCCCCGGCAAGATGGATGTAAGTCTCCATATCACACTTAAGTCCAAACAAATTTCACACATTGAGCAAATATCCCTTTGACCTCTCTCGGTGACTCACCTTAGTGCAACATACATTTTGTATAAGAAAAGAGGATGTATGAAGGCTCCTCTTGGAGAACCAGGTTGTCTGAGCAACAAATTGTTCTGAGTGACAACAAAGAATGAAAGATATAGGGGGGAAAGGATATATAAACACGTGTTTACATAGATTGGATGAATTCAAGTTCAAGTTTTGAAGACAAAATGTGTGAAAAATAAGGACCATCTGTTCAATATAAAGCTGTAGCAAAGAGGTCGACATCAACGCCTACCACACATATAGAAATGCTGCATTGGTATGTATAAAATATACAAGTGTGCTGTTGTTTATTCTTAGTACACTCATGTGTATGGATGAAGTAGGCATATGCCAGTCAGTCCCACAGCATATGAACGCACCACACATAATTAATATATTCTACTAATTACAGTCTGTGTGAGCTGAACACGCCACCTGCTTTAGACAAAAACCTCACAGGAGTTTTGGAACAGAAAACAGTTTCAGTTTATGGAAATTAAATATTTAATCAGTAGGGCTGACTAGTGCTAATTAGTTTTCACGAGTGGAAATGACATTTCAACATGTCAAAAATTGAATTTTGACTGGTTAAAATATTAATGTAATATATCTGTGAAGCAATTTTGCCATGTTTGGACTCCTCATAATTGATTTACAGACATCTTTAATGTGATTATAGATAACAGCAGTTCCTTTTTCACTAGTAAGAATAATAGTTACAGATATCTGCAATTAAATTTCCACATTTTTGTGATGAGTGAAAATGTAATTTTACATATCAATAATTGTATTTCCGATATGTCTTGGATACTGTATGTGACCATTTTAAGTGGCCGACTTTCTTTTTTGGATATCTAAAATTCAATTCTGATATCTAAAATATAATTGTTATTAGTATAAATATATTATTTTCACTAGTGTGTTACTAGTGTTGTATTTCAGGTAGGCCTATACGTCTAAAATGCAATATTCGATGTATCTGAAATTACATTCTTACTGCTTACAATTCCAAGCCAACATATCAATAATTTAATTTTGACTAGTCAGAACTGAATTTGAGATGTAGATTTCCATTTATTTATTTTTTACCTTTTTTAAGAGATAAGAGTGGACAGGAAAGGGGGCAGAGAGAAAGGGGGTGACATTCAGCAAGGGGCCGCAGGCGGGAGTCGAACCGGTGGCCCCTGCAGAGGACTGATGGCCTCCGTATATGGGGCGCATTGCTCTACTAACTGAGCCACCGGGTTGAATTGTTGATATCAATAATTGACAGTTGTAGATATCATTATGGATATGTCGGAATTATATTGCGTCAAAATTGATTTACAGATATCCCGTTTTGAATATTAGTCAATGGTTGACTCATTAGTTAAGTTACAGATGTCTACAATGAACATTTCCACTCATCAGGCATTAAATGTTGAAATCAGGCATTAACACTTTGACTACTGACAAATTTATTGCAGATATTTTGAATAAGAATATTCAAAATTACAATGTGGATATGTATGGCTTGGAATTATAGCACGTCAAAAAGCGATTGCTATTACCGCTCCTGATTAAATGTTAAAAGGGCTTGTCACTTTCAGTTCTGTCAGCAGGAAACAAAAGACCTGCAGAGTAAGATAAATGTGCCTTCAGCTCACCAAAGAAAGACCTAGTCGTGAGTTCTGGATGTCCACTCTTAATGGCCGACCACAAAGAAGGATGCATTTTGGTAACTGTGTTGATCTGAAACTCAAAGACAATATCTGCCACCTCTCTCTCTCTCTAACATCTTTATTGTGTTAAACCTGCTGGATGACCTCGTCTACCTGTGAGCGGTAACCAGTGAAAACTCAAAGTACTTGACCAGTTTCAAAATGACGAGAAGACATAAGAGATGTCTTTTAAACCACCCTCTAATCACACCTTTTTACATATTTGGTCAAATGTGAGAGTTTGCTAATAACATTGCCCTGAAGGAGTATCACATTTTTGAGAGACAACTGTTCGGGTCTTTGCCTTCCAGTGGATGCGCGCTCGTTGGACCTCAGACCCTTGCTATGCCTTTTATGGTGTGGACGGCTCCGATTGCTCCTTCCTCATCTACCTGAGTGAGGTGGAGTGGTTCTGCCCCCCGCTGGCCTGGAGGAACCAGACTGCCACACCCACCTTGAAGCCTCCTCCCAAGAGACAGGTAACTTATATGTGCTTATAGTTCATTTTCCACGACACCACAGTTAGCTGAATGTAGCACCACGTAGAGTAAAACAATCTCCTACAGCTGCAGAGACTTGAGTGCCATTTCTCAAAAGCACAAGCAGCCAGCCTGTTTCTCACACCTGTTCGGTGTGAGAAGATCCTGGTATGAAATTCTGTTAAAATGTTTGCTGGCAGTGAAAGGAGCGACTGTGGGGGCACATAGTAGTGTTCACTCTTCACATGCCAACAAATGTGTCAAGCATTTAGCAGCAACACGGAATCTCAAGCCTTTTTACACAGAGATTGTGCAATATCGCTGCAACGAAGACCCTTCTCTACATCGCCTTTGTTCATTTACACTGAAAAACACAACAGCGTCATAACGCTGCTCCAATGTGTGATTTTAGATAGCAAGCCGGCGTTCCGCAATGAAAAGAGGCGTGACAAGTAACACATCAGCGTCAGAGTCTAGTGTGACATTTTACATGCGCGACGAGCAGCGGTGTGTAAACAATGGAACAACATGACAATAACAATCACTTACCGTCCCTGTTATGTGGCGGATGATCTCATCCTCTGTTCGGAGGGTCAGTAGCTCCTGAACCTCATGTTGTCTCCACAATTTGTAAACATTTTCAGTTTTTTTCTTCTTCTTCTTTTCTTTTAAATCTCCCGGTTGAGGGTCGCACACAAACCATGTCGACAAAACGTCACAGCCTTGTCTCGTCGTTCTGCCTCGCCGGCTCACTCCGTTTATACAGACGTCGACTCGGCATTGTTACAACCTCCACTGCCGTCTCAGAGGCGGAACAACTTTGACCCCCCATAACCCCTCCGTGACGTTTACACAGACGGCGAGGTGCAAAAGGCCCGCATTGAACGGGCTGTGTAAAAGGGGCTTTAGAGAAAGAAGGATATAAAAAGAGTGGAATGCTAAACATCATGGTGCTGTAAAAATAAAAATGCTGCTACTGTAGATTTGGTAGCTTGACTCTGATGCGTTGCTTATTTTCCAAGTTCAAGCAGAGCATGTATTGCTTCATTTTTCGACCAGTAGCTCTCTGGAGAATCTGGATACCCAACTGCACACTGGCTCTCACATGGTGCTGACTGTCACTCCCAGTTCTCACTGCTATTTGCCTCCCTGCATCGTTTCATTTTTAATTTCAGCACTAATGCACATGATGTATTGTGCTAACAATGGCTCCTCAAGGTCTATCCCACCGTTCCCCTCTGTCCCCTCCTTCCTCTCTCTCTCTCTGTCTCTCTCTCTCTCTCCTCAGAGTAAAGTACAGCCTGCACTGTCAGTCCTGATCTGAATTCATTCTGAGGCTCTACCTTCTGCTCTAATTGCCAGCCTGTATTCACCGAGAATAATCCAAAGGCTTCCCTTGGGTACTTTGCATTTGCTGTGCCGTACACAAGTTGTTCTTGAGAGCAATAACTCACCTGTGTTGTGACAGTACAGTACAGCTCTGCATATTGATTGATTTGCCTCTGACAGATTCTTTTATGGTGTGTTGGAGAGCGACAGACAGATTGTGTGCGCCAGTTTCTCATCCGTATTTTTATGTCCTCTGTGCTGCCCCGTGCAGTTACGCCATTGATTAATACTAGCATGCTGGTATTGTGCTGTGATGCACTGATAATAGTGGGCGGCAAAGGAGATGTAAAATGAGAGCAGGCTATTTATGAGGATGATCCAGGAATCCCACAGGCAACCTGTATGATACTAGCAGATGAAAGGGTATGACAGGCTCTTTGTGCTCTGTACAATCTTAACAGCCCCTAATGAAATGTACTAGAAAACAGCCTTATAATGCCTATTGTGTTGTCTCTTTTAAGTATTCCACCCCTTCTGCTTCAGGCCGAGTTATAAATCTGAATAGCAGCCCGTTCTGTAGTATCATCTGCTGCTGAACTTCTGCACAAAATCCACATAAATGAAAGCAACACTGGTCACAAGTTCTCTACAGTTGTGATCCTTGCCAGTGATTTATTTTTTTTTTTTTATTGCTCTTGTTGTCCAGGCTGTTTTCCAGTCTGACATGGGGACTCTGCTGGAGCAGGTGGGCACCGGTAAGGAATCGCTGAGCTTCATGAAGAGACGCATGCGCAGGCTGGCGGCGCAGTGGGCCTCCGCTGCTCGGCGGCTGGATGACAAGCTCCGCAACCACTGGAGAGAGCAGAAAAGGGTGAATATGAGGCAGTCTGCACGCAACGGAGGAAAGAAAGTGTAGGATGAGAGAGTCTGTGTTGTGGTTTCATCTTTTCAAAGTGTTGTCGCTTCAACAGAGATGAGATTTTCCTTAACTCTTGAAACATTCCCCAGCACGTAATGCGATGTAAATCCATCTGTTTAGGCATTAAAGAAAGAGCAGGGTGTTTTGGATCAAACAGTTGTGTGTGCGCCAGTCCTTTAATGTCCACATGCTTGACTACTCAGTTACCAGAACAGCTGTGACATTTTGTTGGGCTAACATTTTCCTCTCTTGTCTCCAGCTACTTGCCGTGAATCACTGAATGTTGAGTTACGGGCATAAGTAGATAATGATGCAGAGTTACTCCGAGCCAGCATTGATTGGCTTTGGTGCACTTTCCCCCGCTGACATTTCCAGGAACATTTCCACAAGGTGTCTAAGAGCGTTTCCTGCTCGAACAGACAAATTATAAAATGGCAATGACATTAGATCCCCCCTGGCATACTTGTTAAAACCTTTATAACATACCGTACGACCCATATACTCATCTTTGTATGGAATTAAACCAGAAAAGTGTCCCAGGGTGGGCAATACACAGTAAATGTTCAATGTCTGTGCATGATTTATGTTGGTGTTGGTGTTTAAATGTTCTTCTAATGCTGCCTGTTGGTGAGCCAGCAGTCTTCTTTTGCCTTGGACTGCTCGGTTTTGTGGTCCAGAATATAGTGGTTAAAAATAAGCAAGAAATAAGAGCTATTCAATCAATCAATCAATTGAATTGAATTGCAAACATTAAAAAACATCCTCACTTCTATCCAAAATCCACCCCAGCTGCCACAATCAATGTGTGCAGCTTTTAGTGTGGTTTTCTACCATATCCACACACATACTGTATAATGTTCCTGACATGTGGGATCATTCATGCTGACAAACATATGATTAACACCATGTAGTCTTGGCAAGCATCATGACATCCTATAAGTGACTCAGAGTGGTGCTATTTTAATACCCAGACTATAGGTGAGCTTACAGTAATTTGAGAGATGGAGAGACCTTCACATCTGACACATATGAGATGTGCAGGAATATACAACTACACAATATAGATTAATATAATTATTAATAATAATCATTTTAATGACATATACAATATTTCTACAATGTATTTTCAATTAAAGGGGCACTCCAGTTCAGTTTACTGCTCTTGAGGAGTGCAAATCAGCCTATGAAAACTGTTATATACTTTTTTCTCTCGCTCTGGCAGAATAAAGTATGTTTTCCCCTAAATTTCTGGCGGTGACAAAAAGCAGAGCACAAAAGTTATAGCTTCCACTACAGTAGAATAGGCCTAGAATGTTAGAATGAGGGTTTTTTGTTGCACGATCCAGCATTAGAAATTTCACAGATACACTGTGCATTGTGCTCCCAGGCTGTTAGCATCATTTTTACAGGTTCTTTTAATTCTAACTCTGCCTCATGAGCTGCATCTGTCTGGGCTTGAGACTTAAAATGAATCCTAACTCAAGGTGCGGCGTTTAAAGGAAGTGGGTATTTACGAGGCAGGAAGGTCTAGTGGAAGACAGTTGCATTATGGGAATTATTGTAGTAAGTGTTTTGGGAGCTACTAAAAGACTAAAAGTTATCACTGCCTGTTTTGATAAGACTTTGATCAATCTTTTTTTTAAACTGTGAGCCCCCCCAACACAAAACTAAATTACTGGAGTTAAATCATGAGTAAAATTCTGTCATATTATGGTTAAGTTGCTCTTTTCAGATTTAATACTCAACACCTGTTAACTAATGGCAGGAAAAGCACAACCATACGTTGGGCATTTCAAGTTTTCCCTGAAGATTCATTCTCTGACCCTTTATAATATGTTTGCATGTAATGATGTGTGTACATCTAGAGTATAATATTAATACTGTATATCTCAGTGCCATTATATGTAGGTTTGCATCTCATAGTGAAGTGGCTGAGCGTTGTATTGCAGATGTCAGCTTCACCTTATTGTTTTACTCAGGTGGACAGCTCTCCACAAACCCCTCTGTAGCTGAAAACAGGCTTGATTTTCAAAAGCTTCAACAAAACTCAAAAATGAAAGATTCATTTGTCGTGTTTTGTTTTGTTTAAAAAAAAAAAAAAAAAAAAGAAAAAAAAAAGCTGACAGTATCCTGGCATTCTGCTGTGTTGTTTGATCATGTTCTTTCATCGGCCAATTTTCGGCTGGATAAATCAAAGCCCGCTCTGCAAATAACATTATGCTCTTCTCAAATGCCTGCTTCTCCCCCACTGGAGAGGCTTTTTTTGTTATAATGTTGTGTTTGACAGCAATGGTTACTGTCCATTAACCATACCCTGCGGGCTTGGCTTCTGTTGCCGAAACACTGCTGTTAAGAAAATATACACAGTCAGATTTGTAGACAAGAGAGATGTTTTATGGAACGTCTGTGGCCAACTTGTCGATATTTTTCTGCTTCCTGCTCAGTCTCACTGTTGTTATTTTCTCCTCGCATTTGAGTTCATACTTGCTTGGTATCCATGTGAGGTTTGAGTCATGAGTCATTAATAATATGATGGTCATATTCCATCAGGTTGTTAAACAGGAAGCACAATGACTTGAACATAATCTTTGTATCCAGGATGTGATAAGGAGAGTAAGATGATGTATTCACTTCAAACTCAGTCCAACACCTTGCACGTTTGTTTTTTCCCCAGCTGAAGTACACTTACAGTATCTGCAAATCACACATAGATCAGAAAACAAAAGGTACTATTTTTTCAGTTTTATGATTGAGCCCCTATTTTGCATTAATCTGTCAAACATCATCAGTTCTGCGTCTGTATCGACGGAGAACTTGTCTCCATACAGCCACAGCAACCTTCTACACCACCAAAAGCCATTAATGTATCCGTCTTATTTAACTTAGAAACTTGAACACACGTTTTGTTCTGCACGTTAGCTTGTTGAACGAGCGACCAAACAAACATTAACAGGGGAAAAGTGCGTTGTTAGTGCCAGTTTTTAGGCTAAACAGCTAATTAGCCGCTTGTATGCAGCACATTTAACAGCATAACTTAGGTCCATTAAGATACTGGTACTTACTCTTCAGTACCACTGCAAACAAAAGATAATCGCACACTCGTAGCATCGATGTAACGGGTAATAGGTAATTCCCTTGAAGAAAACCGTATCCGAGTTTGGTGTGCGTTCAAGATACAAATTTCCTCTACAGCAGCTGTTCTCAACCAGTGGGCCGCGTTCCACTAGCGGGCCTCAGAGCACCATCCAGTGGGCCGCGTTCCACTAGCGGGCCTCAGAGCACCATCCAGTGGGCCCCGGGGGCAGTGGTACTGCCAATTCACATAAATAAAAAATGTCAAATTAAAATGCATAATTTTAATCACCATCTGAATATCACCACACCAATCATGACACATTATCAGGTAGAGACGTGTTCTGCCACTGTTAGGTAGCTACATTTGCTGAGATGCAGTGACACAAAATGGATAGGTTTTTGAAATTAAAATGTTATGTGGGGAACAGCACTGTGTGGTGAGGGAACATGACCCTGAATACATTAAATATGGATTCATAATGGCAGGCAGTGATGGTGAACTGAAAGCACAGTGTGTTGAATGTGGTGAAATCCTGTCACAGCCCAGTTAATGTTTTCTCCTTTTTTTTCTCTCATTTATTTGGGAAGGTGGTCCTTGGAAATTTTTTTTAACAATCAGAAGCGGGGCTTCAGTAACACAAGGTTGAGAACCCTGCTCTGGACTAAACCCAGCCAGTTATCTCCACTGCGCTGAAACTAAGACCTAATCCCAACCAAGGAGGGGGGCATCATGGGAAACATCGTTTTAACAGGAGGGAAACACTATTCGAAGGGTGAAGAGACTTTGACACCACACTTGTTCTCAGCCTGCCAGCTGTTGTCAATTGAACACAGGCACTGACACACCCTTCCAGCAAGCTACGAGCAAAAGGAGCATTTCTCATTTCCCCCAACAATCTTTTCTCTTCCTTCAAATAATAAAAACAAGTGCTAATTAAAAAAAAGATAAGAAAAAAAACCTCTTTTGACAGTGAAAAGAGATGATTCAATGTCATTTCATTGGTCTTATACGGTCGTGTTGCCAACAGGACAAAATTTGAGGTTTTTCTACTTATACTGTTGAACAATTGTCATTATATTACATTTCTTTCATTTGTCCTTTCACTCTGTCAGTGTGTCTTAACACCGAAATTCATGATGTCCAAATACAAAACTCTATTTGGTGAATTAATCCTGGCCCTCCTCTACCATACAAAGATTTCTGCCCGACCGCCTTTGGCATTTTTGTTAAGGAGGTGAGTTTTACATCTGACATGTGGCGCTCATACGTGTGGACAGCGCTGCAGGCTAAAAAGCGATTTGGCTCACACATGGGGAACTCCATTGTGTCCGCAGAAGAATTCTGAATTGGATTGGTATGTGATATTGAGCCATTTAACGTTACCTCTTAGTTTGTCAGCAGGATTACAGAAAAACTATTGATTTTTTTTAAAAACTTGGTGGAAGAGTGTAGCATGGACCACGGAAGACCCTATTGATCTGGAGCAGATCCGAATCTCAGGGTAGATACAGATCATTAGATAGATCATTTCTATTGTCACAGAATGAGGATTTTGGATTAGGATCTGGTTGAGAGCTGGCACCTCCTCCCCATCTCGAGAGCAGTGGTGATTGAGTGAGAAAGACAGTGAATGAAGTGAGGGGGCAGCGTTAGTAATAACAAAACAAATCAGAGAAATCGGATATTATTTTCCAATATTATATTTATTTTCACACCGTCACACAACCCTGTAGGAAAGTGCCACTTTGCCAGATTTGATGTGAATTCAGATAAAGTGCACGTGGGACAACAGACCTGCAGCTCTTCATAAATTCCTGACACAGACAGAGCATAACTTGACCCACTTCAAAACCTCATTAACATCATTAGACTTTTGGTGATATAAAATAAAGCATCAATATTTCTTTTATATTTGACAATTGGAAGCAAAAACTAATGACAGCATGACAAGACATGGTGTGTCCAAACAGGAGCTTCGTCTTTGTCTACTAGAAGAGGTAGAGAGTCACTTACTGTCACACCTCTAAACAAATATGTGAATAAAGTTGTGGTCTAGTAGATAAATCAAATTGTCATTTGTACGTTTTTTTTCCAAGTCAGAAGTAATTGAGAAAACGCCATCTGTTAAGTCTGAAAAGTATAATTTTATTACACATTTAACAGCCCTGAAATTGCATTCTTCCCCATCGGCAATTAAAACGCTCATGTATCGTTTTGCATATCAACTAGCCCTCAGCAGGTCAATTTTCATTTCAACTGTATGCACAGTTAATTGTATTTTTTAGGCGTTGCATCGATGCAAATATGCTGTCACTCTGCGTTCTCACTTTTATTAGAAACTCAATTATATTTCAAATTTGACATCATTGGTCCATGCCAAATATCTGAAGTTATTCATATGTGAATCCTATGAAATGTGGAAATTGCTCTCACAAACTCTCAGTTATTCATCGCACAGAACTGGAGATTGTTTGAAACTAATATTGCTGTATATAGTGAGTTGTTCTCCACAACAACAGGGCTGAAATGGTTTAACAACAAAAGCATGCATTGCATTAACAAAACAGATTGCTGCACTCTTGCCTTGACTTTTCTCCTTTCTCTTCTGCTATCAGATTCTAGTTCACGTGGGCTTTCTGACGGAGGAGTCTGGGGATGTCTTCAGTCCCAAGGTGCTGAAGGGGGGTCCTCTGGGTGAGATGGTGCAATGGGCTGACATCCTCACAGCCCTCCATGTGCTGGGACACAACCTCAAGATCTCGGTTTCTCTCAAAGAGCTGCACGGGTAGGTTCAGATTTGACTTATTCCTCTCTGATCCTGTTATTTTGAACGTGTAGGCAGAACTGCTGCAGTCTGTGAACACTACTCAGCGTTGTGTGGTGATGTACGGGGCGTCTGTGAAGGAATCATCTTTTATTTTTATGAAAGTGCAAACCATTAGCGATTCCTTTTAGCTTGTTTGGTTGGCTTTCTCGTGCATTCTGAATGCTCTGCAAGTGATGAGCAGCCCAATCGCAGCGCTGTCGCCCCATACACTGTTTTTTGGTCACCTTTGGCCACACTGAGATAAGCTATCGCTCCTTCCTGCAGAGTGCCGTTTCAGCCTGGGGGCTTGACAGCATCTCTCCAGTTTGTGCACCACCTTCCTGCCACAGCTCACTGACTCCGGAGCGATAACGTACTTGTCACTCGTCATCACAAACACAAGTGCTTATGCCTGTGGACACACATACACACACACACACACACACACATACACCTTTCAGTCAGACAGATGGTTTCATCTAAAAATATCAGACTATTGATTGTCACACTGGCATGTTCAGAAAGCAGACGGGTCTAGCCCTGCCATGGACATTTTCTCTGCTCCGTGATCTTTCAGAACTGCTCTGGCTTCACGCTCTCTGGTCAGGAAAATGACCGTGTAACAAGACGAGATTTGCTGTCGATTCTTTTCCGCCAGTGGGTGGTATGAAGCTGGAGCAGACAGGCTGACGATAATGTGCGCTTCTTGTTATTGAGCGCTGTACGTATCCATTGCTGTAGGGGAGCGGTAAGGGCACTGATGAGTTGGAGCCCTTTGATCTTAAATTTTGGGCTGTGAAGAGAAGCTGCTTCGATATCAAGAGACTAGGGAGATCAGTGAGGTGGGGAAGATGTCGCAGTGGGAATGCTTGTGTTGGCCGTGCTATTATTTACCCACTAATTGGTGTCATGGTATATTGAATCCCTGCTGTCTGTCTCCATCGGGAATACTATCAGAAATGTTTAGAAAAGTGTACAAGTTCTGGCGGAGAGTCTTGGCAGAGGTTAGGGGTAATACTTTTAAACAGCTGAATATAGTCCGTGTGTGTGTGTGTGTTTATGCTACAGCATTGGGAGATAGTTGAGAATTTATTGGTATATGATGTACATTAATATAAGCGAGCAGTGGCGTTCCATTAGGGCTGATATTGGTCTCTATTTACGAGGACATAAAAAGTTCAGCCTTAGAAAATAAAATGGAGGGCTAAAATGGAAGTGAAGAGGCTTTATCGAGCTCCAATCATATTCCCTCTTTGCCCATAGCCCCACAAAAATATAACCCAGTGTACATATCCCAGTCATTTTTATGGGATTCTATAATTGGACAGTTAGTGGCAGATGCTGAACATCCATAAATACCCCTTTCTGTGGCTATTAATGAATAGAAAAAGGGAGGAAAAATCTCTAAATCCCTTACTCTCCCACTCACTATTAAATTGACGGATCGTAATGTGGGTTGCGCTCCCACAGATTCCCTCAGGCTTGTATCTATTTACATTTCCTGCTCTTCACTTTTCCACCCAGGCTTTGGAAAGGAGCTTAATATCACTGGATGGCCTGCTGTGGTTCTCATGTGGACAGGATTGGTGATACCTTTAGCCTTTTTCTCCGATAGTCAGATTAGCCACACTGAAAGCTTGGTAACAGTGGGAGTCGAGCTGTTGGTTTGCAGCACGTAATTGCCTCTAATTGGCAACATTCATGCTCTCTGGTGTCTTCTTTGAGTCATCTCTTTGGCTAGAGTCTTCTCTCCTGCTTCGACAAATCAGTTCTGCTCAAACATTCCTCCTTTAGCCTGAGTCTTTTTTTTTTCTACAGCAAGAACACATTACACTGTGGTAGCACAAGAAATGTTCTTCATTGTAGCTGGTCTGCCTTTTGGGCTAATCTTAAATGCTGTTTTGTTTGTCTTCACTGAAATATGTCAACAACCTTTGGATGGATCTATAAAATTTTCGTACGGACATTCATGGTCCCCAGAGGATGAAGCCTGCTGAGTTTGGTGACCCCCTGACTTTTCCTGTAACATGTCTCAGAACATGAACTCAGGAGGTTCACATTTATAGTTTTGTGCGAAATGTCTCACCAACTATCAGATGGATTAGAAATTTAGTTCAGACACTCATCGTTAGCATGCTAACATGCTAAACTTAATGGCTAACATGGAAAACATTACATCTGCTTAACATTATAATGTTAGCATTATTCATGTAAGCATGTTAGCATATAGCATCTAACAGTTGTACAGCCTCACAGAGAAGCTAGCATAGCTGCAGACTCTTGTTAATCTGCAATCAGAGGCTGTGAGATTCATAACACTCCTCTTCAATTAGCTCATATCTTTCTAAGATGGATGTTTCACTGCATTTGAAATCTTATTTCTTGCCAAAGTAACTATCACGTGTTGGTAATCATTCTTTACTTGAAACTATATTTTGAAACCAACACATTAAAATGTAATTTTCCTTAATATCATTTTAATAATACTGCACTTATATTGTTTACCTTCTGAGTATACTCCTGTAGCGGAGCAAACTGAGGGGCAGAGGGTGTGGCTGTCTCTCGAGTTACAAAGGCGCCCACCTGGGCCTAATCTGCCTGACTTCATATGCATTTTTGTGGTTTAGTTGAATATTTTGAATAAACTTTGTTTGTATGTCTTGATTGTGTCAAAGAGGTAAAAAGTCAGACTCAGCTCAAGTCTGTGTCTTCTGCAGAGTAGAGATGAGCCTGGGCCCTCACAAGTGCCATAGTGTTCTCATCTTTTATAGCTAATGTGTGCAGCCCCTTATTACTCCCTCAATAGGGTCCCAGCCTGTCTAACATGCAGGGAAGCAGCCATGAGAGGAGGATGGTGCTACAATGGATGCATTCATTCATTTTTGCTGGTTTGGATTAAAACTGACTCTGCTGAATGAAAACATAATTTCTAAGTTGTTTCATATTCATCATTTGTGATGGCATAGGCTTCTCAAAGATGCTGGCTATCTAGTCTTTTCAAAACAAGTGCATCTGTTGCTGCTTGTGCTGTAGACCACCCTGTCTGCTTGGTTATTGTACTAACGGCAGGCCACACATTGCTTACGCATAGTTGTTTGTTGTGTGTGGGTTGATTGTGTGGCTTGTAGGTGGTGTGGCTGTACGGGCATCCAACATCACCAAATACCAAACTGTGTGATCATTTACCTTCTCTCCTTGGTTGCCTGTCTCGCTAGTTTAGTCTGCTTTACTTTGTTATCCTTTTTGCGGTACAAACCATGGCACTGAGCATGGTTCTGAGATAGCTTATCAGCATTTGTCCTGCTTGAGTGTCAGCAGGTCCCTGTTTAATGGTGCTAAATTGGACACCTCATTCTAATCTGCATTTCTCCCCATTCAGATCTGTCTTGCATCTCCATACAGTCTATAGGCTATGAAAGGTCCTTACCCCCTCTGCAATTGGCTTCATGTAAAGGGAGAGCACAGTAATGGAAGAACAGTCATCTTTCCTGGGTTTACTGACTGAAGTGTTGTGACATCATTTCTGTTAGTAACACCCGCACTTGTCGCACACTGAGGGGAGGGCCCAGTTTTACAGCCTGGCAAAGACAGCTGTCCCTTCTGCTTAAGGGTTCCCCCCTCATCTCCTCCCAGAGCGACATGGGTAATTAGCCGTCGACAGAGCATGCCGTCTCAACACCTGGGGAGCCGTGGATGGGAGCCTGTCAGCTAGGTTTAGCAAGGTCTTTAAGCAAACTAGAGAGGTAGTGTGTGCACACACTACCACCCAGTAGAGTTGTGATCCACGAGATAATCATGAGAAACAATGTTGTCGCGCTCAATCCCCACAGTGGGACACAGGATGGGTCCACACTCCACTCACACTCTTTCTCTTACTGTATTATTGTGCTTAAGCTCTCCCACTCCTCTATTCTCTGGTCTGACATGTGCTACTGTGTGTAGTTTGTCCCTGCAAACATGTAGGCGTGCTTCGATTTTGTGATCAGCAACCCTAAAAATCTTTTAACAAATGCCAAATTGGAGATCACTTGCGTCTATAATCCTCCAGCCTGTCCGGATGGGTGGAAGTAATCACAGACATGTGTTGGGCATTCTGAAGTGTAAATTAAGAAAGCTGGAAGTCAAAGCTCCAAGCTCCAAGCCTTATTAAACTGCCAGTCTGAGGTTGTGCTGATGCACTCTCACCCGCAGCCTTCTGATTGATATGTCTTTGTTTTTATGCCATGAAAAGCAAAACATTTAAGCTAAAAACAGCGGCATTGTTAAAAATAACCAGAGTGGGCCATCAGTGAGATAACATCATGAGGATTTGTTTTTAGTACAGCGACGACTAATTACCAGTGCAATGCTTGTGTCATCAATCAATCAATCAACTTTTATACGATAATCCTTGATTTTGTTTACGATAGAGCATTTACTAACAACTGTGGACAGTGTTTCCAAATGTATGTTACTGTTGAGGCTTATAAATTTTAAACCAATTTTAACAGAGATATTATGGCCCCACACACTCAAAATTGTTAGATTTTCATGCAGTAAAAGACAGTTTATCATAATTTAAGAAAACTAGGTCCTCTTGTGATGTTGACAGTGCAGAAAGTGCTTACAGAGGAGAGAAAAATGGGGAGAAAACACAAATGTGTTGCCGATTTTGCATTTCAGCCTCTTTTTAGTAAGTAAAAAAAAGAAAAAAAAACCCACATAAAAACAAAGTTAGAGTTTATCCCAGATGTTTGCATTGTTGTTGTTTTTTCTTATAAATCCAGACATTTTATTTTCTTTCATTTACAAAAGCTTAAAATAATCAGCATTAGTCACTAATATACGCAGCTGTTCAGAACAAAGTAAGGGAGAGTGTTGCTTCTGTTTGAGCCAGATTCTGCACATCAAAGTGGCACATCGGCTCTATCTGAACAAAACAACGTCAACATCTGAGTTGTTCTCTCCTCCTGCTATCCTGCTGTCTCATGTGGTCGATTAGCGTGCCAGACCCAGCTCCCTCTGCTTCACAAACAGTGGCACATCAAGCCTCCCCTCAGCCCGTATCATTCCACACACTGCGAGCCCTCTCTGCAGCCCTCAGTAAACTCCTTGGCCCCAGCACTGGAAATCTCCCTCAGCCAATTCCCCTCACTGCTGGACATATGCGCCAGTCCTTTAGGAAGTGTGACTATGGAGTCTCTTACACTGGTTTGTGTCTCTACCTCCCTAAACTGTTGAGTTGCCATGGTGCCAATGGCCAGCAGTGAAACAGTGAAATTGTGCGTGGTGGTGGTTGTAAAGTGTTTTTGGGAAATGGATGAAAGTCTTGCAACCTTTTGTTCTTTTCTCTGCAGTCTTTCTCTTACAACTTATTTTTCCTTAAAGTCACTTTCATATGAAGTTTGCACATGTCTTAAATTATAATGCTGATATTTTTCTTATCTTTTTATTGAATAAAATGAGTGAATTAATGTATCATCCATCCTACTTACATGTAGCCTATTATCTGTGCAGCCAGAGCCTGATAAAGCTTATGCCTCTGTGCCAACTTATCCAAAACCTTTAAATAAAAAACACATTTAGAAGCATAACATTGTGCACAGTGACATAAAATATTCATCACGATGAATATAGGCAGTGTGATTTATTCTGAAACAAAACTGTAACTACAATTTCAATACTTATAATACTTAATGGATTAATGGGAGCCTGCTTAAACTGCAGAGAGGAATAAGCAATATTTCCCATTTTCATCATAGTAAAACAAAATGTCACCATTATGCAACAGTGTGGCTCTTTTATGTGCTTTTAATAGCTTCTGGAAGACAATGGAGTTGTACATCATGAGGGCTAAAGCTGTACCAGGCTTTGGCTGCACACATGGTACTTGTTAGAGGGATAAATTGATTGTTGGTTTTGGTCTTTTCATGGGATTTGTTGATAATGAAAAGGATATATATTTTGTTTTAAATGCCAGCCTTATCGTGTGTGTGTGTGTGTGTGTGTGTGTGTGTGTGTGTGTGTGTGTGTGTGTGTGTGTGTGTGTGTGTGTGTGT
>JBBPCS010014284.1:0-25716 GCA_037974645.1 Hollardia meadi | reverse complement strand
TTCAACAATCTTGTCTCTGTCGGTCATTTTAATTCTTAATGTTATTAGTGACACCTGTGGTTTTGCTGCTATGACAAGGTTCCGCATTGAAAACACTCAGTACTGCAAAAATGTTGTACATTAAAAATCTAATTTAAACTAAGTAGGTGTGGTAGACTAGTAAAAAAAATTCAAAGGTGAAAGGACAAAGAGATTCTATTTTGAATTGGACTCCTGGCCCCAGCTGCGCTTGCAGCTACTATTTCTGACCAGAAGGTGGCGCCAACACCTCAACATTTACGCCAAAGACAAGCGTTGCACTGTGCTGCATTCATCTGTCCCTCTAAAGCTGTGAAGAAGGAGTTATAATAACCGATACGTATTCAACTGTTTTTGGGTTAAAAAAAAAAAAAAAAACGACGCCAAAAGTGAAATTTAGTTGTTTTTTTTAATCAGCCTAAACACTGGTGCTCTGTGTTTAAAGCAGGAACTGAAGGAAGGCAACATGTGTGTCAGATATATCTATAAATTAGTCAAAAGTTAGCCACAACTTGCCAGACTTGTTTATTTTCCATTTAATTGACAGAACAGACAGAGACGAAACTGTAAATGTTAAAGAAAGCGTAGATGTGTTTTATTTTCCCACACACAATTCAACTCGACAACCGAAACGTCTTTCAAACGCTTAATACCTCCGCATTCACCACGTTGGGTCGTTCATATTTCATCGGTATTAGCTTGACTCGTAATTGCCGTTTCTCCCACGCCACGCAAAGGCAGCGTACTCCGGCTCAGTCAGGGCGCCATTTTGGCTCCGCAGCTTCTCTCCTTGATGCAGTTCCAGCGTTTGGTCATGTGCATCGCAAATTCAGCATCGCATGGTTCTGCCTTTTAGCAATGTCCCGAGGACAGGGGTGAATTAGAGCAGTTGTAGTCAAGAAGAATCCAACTTTAATGTATATTTTGAATTTATTGACAGTTCCCCGGTGGCTGTCAGAGAAGCTATCAATGAGCTTGTTTTCAACAGGTATGTAGCTAAGTCTTAAGAGTTTTAAGAGCCAAAACGTCTGTTTTTACTGATGCAATAGCCTACATATATGGAAGCTAATCACCTTTAGCAACAAAGACATTCTAGTGTTGCCACAGAGACTTAAGTCTATGTCACGATAATTATTAATAGGCCAATTGACCTGAGAAAACGTAAAACATACAAGCCAAACTCTTTCACAACACATACACTGAAGAGTACACAGCCACTATATTGTAGCCGGAAGAAGTACAGTGAATGTACACTCAAGGATTATTTTATGCTATCTGTAAAATACATAGGATAAAACGGTTATATGCATTGTAAAACGCACACACACACACACACACACACACACGTGCTTGCGCGTGCTCAGTCCTCCACCCCCTTCTCTCTCTCTCTCTCTCTCTCTCTCTCTCTCTCTCTTACACACACTGTCGTGTTTCACCCTCACACCTCAACAGCAGCGTGCAAATAAACACACACGCGCGCGCACACACACACACGCACACATATTTCTGCATCCTGTATTTTTATGCACCGGGAACCGGGCGCTTTATAAGCGGTCGTGGATTAGGATGCCAGTTTTTATAACAGCGGAATATTGGCCTCTCCATCGGCCCCAACTGTGAATAGCATTATATCGCGTGTTTGTTTTTTGTTTTTGTTTTTTTTAAAAATCATTTTTATTTTTCAGGTTTATTTCTAATTTTGTTCCCCGCTACTTCTGAGCACCGAGAGACCGCCGAGACGCAAAGCCTACGTTCAATGCCGTTGGAACATGTCCTATGTTCCCTTTCAAGGTAAGACAGAGCATATATTTTATATTTTGTCCTCCACTGCATCTTCCTTTTCTGTCCTCCTCCCCCGTTCCCCACCATCCTCTCGCCTTCTCTCTCTCTCTCTGTCCCTCTCTTCTCCCTCTGTCTCTCTGGCACTATGATATGCAATAGGCATATCTAAAAGCACCATAGCCGACAGGTGCATAGAAATAGCCTAGAGTGCCTTCTAGTTGGATGCCCACAAACGCACACACGCACTCACGGACACACACACACACACACATACACGGATCCAGCGCATCGTGTGTCTGTATAGACCTGTGCATGCGGCAATTATAGTATTGTATTAAGGTATGCATGTGTACTAGTGTCACGGTCTACTCCTGCAAGTGCATTCCTCCGTTTGACAGCAGCCACGCAGCATTGGTGGGGAGAAATGCCTTGAAATTCCTAAATGATTCCTATAATATTTGTATGGTGTTATAGAACACATCATATGGTACCCATAAGGAGTTTATGGACAAGATAATACTTGTTTGATGTGTTATCTGTACTGTTCATATCGTATAAAGTTTACTGCCCTTATCATACTTAATGCTTTCAGGTGTAACATTCCGATAATATTCTCATAAGCACACTCAATAAGGACTTAAGAATGTGCATTTAATACTTAATGATATTTTTTTAAATCTTAAATGAAATATTCCCATTGGGACCTGTAGTTTTCTGTAGTGTAGTATCTTGAAATGCATTTTGTCAATAGCCTGAATGGACTGTATCCTGCCTCCTGTGTGTAAAAACTTTGGCCCAGTAAAATATGGAGATGAGCAGAATGAGAGGCTACTTCATTCTTGCTGGTTCTTTTATTCCCCCATACTCGAGTGTGAGTGGGTGAAAGGCGCTTCAGTGTACTGTAAAGGCAGATTCCCCTTGGTATCGTTGCACTGCAACTGTGACTAATGCTATATGTGAGCAGGCGTGCTGCAGTGAGCTGCCTCAAATCTATCCAGTCGAAAACGTTCAATTTGCAGTGTGTGTGCGTGTGTGTTATTAGAGGGGCTAATTTGGAAGACGCAAGGTCCTCAAACATGATGGCCAGAGTCAGACCGGAGTGAGGTGGAACAGCTGGCGCAAAGTTTGGAGGAACCGTGACGGATTGATTTGTGTGAGTACCTGTTATCGAGGAGGGTAGATGCCAGATACTGTAGGGATGGGGAGGATGTGTGTGAGTGGATGTGAGTGTGACAGAGAGAGAGAGAGGGAGAGAAAAGAGAATGAGAGCGGCAGCGTAGTCAGTGTGTGGGTTCACGAGAGAGTGGAGGTGTGCTGCATGTGACTGTCAGGGTGAGAGAGAGAGTGATGTTTTATGTGTGGATACAAGCACACTCACACAGACCTGTAACCCTTTGTAGAACAATACGGGTGCCTCCAAAATGGAGACTGATCTCGACCTGAAAAACACAACTCTCATCTCCAGGACTTCACTGTGACCCTGGAGTCATCAGCTGAGCTGCACATGAAAAGAGAGACCAGATTTAACTGTGGCTGCCCGCTCGGCTCCTTTTCACTCTGCTTTTTATTCCCTCAGAGCTAACCAGATAATGGCCAAAATGCCCTCTTGTGCAAGTGCAGCTATAGAAGTTGGTTGCATAATGTTGGTGAGATGCTCTGCTGCTGCTGCTGTGTGTGTGTGCGTGTGTGTGCGTGTGTGTGCGTGCGCAAGCCCACTCTGGGAGTCATTGCCAGGAAATTGTGAGCACAGTGCTGCACCTTCAAAACCTGCCAGCGATGGCACTGAGTACTCTTTCTCTGTGATCACACGGCGGTGTCTCATTTGAGACATTGTCTTTCAAAGCTAAGAAGTGTTTAGTCTTATCCAATTTGGTGCAAGTGCTGTGGGTTTAGACGTAAACTGGATTGTAAATCACATCAATATGTAGACACACCAATCCGCTCAGTTAGGTTTTATGGTTTTAACTTCATGACTGCAGCAGCAGTATTAAATATTGTACCCTCAGTGGAGATGGCACCTTGTAAAGCTGTTTATTTTCTTGCATTATGCACTATATATTGTAGTTGAGTTAGTAGGGTGAGTAAAATCTTCATATGTATCCCCTTAAATGTGATGCTGAAAAACATCCTGATATGTATTGGTGCCCAAGCCGCTCAAAAGGAAATAAATCAACAAATATTTTTGTTAGAAATTATACATGGAAATAAGTTGGCAAGCAGAAACATTTACTGGTTCCAGCATCTAAATTGTGAGAATATGCTGTTTTTCTCTCTTTCATATTATTGTTAATTGAACATCTTTTGGCTTGTGTACTATAATTGGGCAAGATAAGCTATTGGAAGGTGACTGCTTAGGATTTGGGAAATTGCGATGCAAAAATACTGTGTATTTTGGCCAACCAGCTGAATATCTAGACAGTTAATTTATCCATCTCCCCTGTCTACCTATACATTAGAAGCTCCATGGTTACTCAAAGCGATTATGTAACACTGTGTGATATTTATTGCTGCACAGTGACTCAACATCTAGAGATAAAATATGTGGTAAGATGGCTGATATTAGTTTGACATTGATTTGCGTTGAGATATAGATCCACACAACGGCAGAGAGTGGGGGAAAAAAAAAAAAAAAACCTTCAACGATCTTGCAGATGTATTTGAGCCCACATTGACGAGTGTGTTAAGCTAATGTAGCAGGCAAGCCATTTGCAGTCATGCCAAGTACCGGCTCACATGAACAGGCAGTTAGTGGGAGGCAGGCAGCAGCAGCAGCAGCAGCAGCAGCAGAGATGGGCCTTTCTATCTTGGCTAAATCTTTTTCCTCCCTCATTCACTCTCTCTTAAACTCACACCTCCTTGTAGTCTATCTTTCTCCTTCTTTTTCTCTCTCTCTCACCTCCGCTGTGGTCGACCCCCCCCCCCATGCTGAACCACCCACACACACGTACTAAACACACACACACACACACACATGCTCTCCTACCCCCTCACTGTCTCCTCTCTCTCTCTCTCTCCCTCTTTCCCATCTCTACAATGGCTGTATCCATGAGTGCAGATGGACACTATGGAATCAAGCAGCCAGCCACTGAGCTATCCCTGGCCTTGTCGATTTTACAGTAGTTTGATACAGCGGCTCCTGTCAAGCATGGCCATAGTTAAAGAGACAGCACACCACCAATGCACTGCAGCACTCCTCTTCTCCCTCCTTTTCTTTCCCTCTCTTTCTCCCATGTGACATAAGGGACTGTCTTACACCCCTCCACTTCTCAGGCAGTGCCAAGATCCATCATCTGTTAGGCTATTACTGTACTGCATGCGTGAGATTCATCTAGCCCTGTGCACTAGATGATCTGTCAAAAGAGAGAGCCCATTCATTCTCCGGTGGGGTGCTGAGTGTACTGGAGACACGTTTTTTTGGGCGGCTTTTTCAAGTGTTGTGTCGAATTAACGGCATAGACGACCAGTGATGAGCATTCAGGAGTAGTGATTTGCTTTTCATCACACATGTAGGGCTGAAGTCTCCAGCTGGAGAGAGCTTCTCAGCTGGTGTTGACAGATCTTTAGTGATCTGATGTTTTGTGAATCAAAGAGCCCCCTGTCCAAGTTCAGGGACTTTTTAAATTTCCTGACTGAATCCCCTCTAGATGTGGGAAGTCAGTGCTTCTAAATGTCAAACCAGACTGTGCTTTTTCAAGTATGCCCAAAGCTTTCTGGTCAAAGACATGCAATGATGTTGGGATATTGAGGAAAATATCACTCATGTAATTATTCTGGCCAGCAGACAGGAAGTCAATCAGCGTTCAACAGGCGTGCATTTGAATGCCCTTACACAATAAATTTTACATACAAATTTTGTATATTCATCAGCATGTGCAAGGATGATTAAACACTTAGGTGTTCAGCACAGCAGTGGCTTACCTGGCTTGTTTAAACACAAATCTGGCACTTGAAGGTCTTTGATACCATGGAGGTCAATCAATAGCTGACCTCAGCGGCATAAAATGTATAACACCAGGGACTATGACCATGTAGACCCATTGGTAATCTTAACAAGTGGAAGTACTGATGCCCCAGGCAAGATCTGAACATGATGTGACATTTTACTGGACATGCATTCTTTATCATATTTGGGGCCTTTTGTATTCTAGTATTGTGCATCATCTGCATATAGTGTGAGGTAGGCTGCTTTTATAACCCTGCACAGACAAGAATTTCCTCCTTTGTGAACTGTCCGTGGAAGGTTCCACATGGTTTATTTTTAGCAAAGAATTAATTAATCATCAGTGTAGATGTGTTGAGACTTTGTCTTTTTGTTGTGTATCAATATATTGAATTCAGTCTTCAGCTGATCCTCTTTTCTGTTTTTTTCCTATCTGTCTCCCAACACTAAACGGGTTTCAGTAAAGAATGCCCAGACCCTTATCCGTTAAGAGCCTTTAGTCCTTTAGTGATACTGGGGGAATCTACACAGGGGCTCCTGGAGTCGCTGGGAGGAGTGGCTTTTTAGTTTCAGCTACACTTTGGGTGGGTGGGTAATTCAATTCTACTGCAAAGCCTGAGTGGAATGACTCAATGGGTTTGTGCAGAGGGAGAGAGAGAGAGAGAATGCCTCAATTGATTGATCTTGTCAGGATTCACTTACAGCAAAAAGGTCAGGATGAGCTGCCTCCTCTCTCCTGAGCCAATCAGTGGGCTGCCAATCCGGGATAATGATCTCCCTCTGGATATGGTTGGCTCATAAGGTTTGCAGGCATGATGTCATCAAATCCCATGGATGCCCATGATTCAGAACTGTGAGGGTTTTAGCCAAATACCCCAGGCAGTGTGAGAAGTTACTGTACATATGTCAGTCGTATGAGTAATGGGGTGGCCAATGGCTTGACTTTTGGCATGAAGGGATATTATTTAATCCTTCATTGAAACTATGTGTAGTCAAATTGTGTAATTGTAAGCTATTGAACTATTGTTTCCAGCTTTTTCTTTCTACAGTTCTATTTTTCACCTTAGACATTTAAAAAACGTGACACCTATTGCTCACATGAAAGTAAAAGTTTTCAAACTGAGATGACATCACAAAGTGTGATAAGTATTGTAATTAAACCTTTTTTTATATAAACAAACGCCGATTACCTTTAAGCCCTAGCCGAAGGCGTTAACACAATGCTGATTAAGCTTATCACTGCCAGATAAATCTCTGTATTTCGCAGTAAACCTGTGTTGGTGGCAACTTTCCTGTGCTGGCTCACTGGTAGCAATGCGTTTTAGTAATTGGTTTTCCAGAGCAGAAGGGAGGAGCAATTATAGCAACGGAGTAGGCTTCAGTATGGGCTACAGGCTATAGCAACTAGAAGAATGAGCTTATGGTGTCATAAGCAAGTCGACAGCATTCGTGTAATTACTCTCACTGCCAGAAGAGGGAGACAGACGTTCCGCGCCGTAGGAAAACTTTTAACTTTTATTTTAAATATGATGTGAACATAATTTGTGCTGAAAAGGCCTATGTTATATAATATTGTGCATAATTAAAATATATACGATACACTGGGGGATTTTATCATTTCCTTTGACATGCACACTCAAAGTAGTACACCACAGACCACACACAGTCACACCACAGACTGTAAAATAATGGCTTCTGAAATTAATAGGGGGAAAAAAACATGTCTGTGCACTGAAGTCTAAAGCTGGATTAAGCATTACTGTCAGGCTATCAATCTCTGAATGAGGAATACAGCGTTCTCTGCTCAGAGAACACGCTACACCACACTGAACAAGACTATATTGTACTGCTGGGGAGTGTAATCAGGCACCTGTAGAGCCATTCATTTCAGACCTCTTTTCCATTTTTACCTCTTTGTGTTTGTGTTTGCTTATACAAGTTTTTTATTTGTTATAATGTATTTTTTACAGTGCATATTTGATTGTGTGCCTGATGCTGAGATGCTCCTTCAATTCAGTAGAGAGAAGCGGTCACATGAGGTTATGGAAATTATTCCACAGCTTAATTTAAATCTGGAATAAGTGTGAAACCATAACACTGATAATGTTTATGATTTATAGATTTTCTGCCTCAAATGAGGTACATTTTGTTTTTACAGTTGGCCATATTAGTGCAAGTAAACAGTAGTGGTTTCATGTATCATAATGTTGAGAAAACAGTATTAAAGCTTTAATATTTTACATATGTTATCCCACTTCTATCCCCTTAAACATTTCAATTTTTTGTAATCAAAGTACATATATGTGAATAGCTGTAATCTAAAAGTATGGCATTTTTTGTGCAATGAAAAGGCAATTTTGGGCAGAATGCAATATAAATATAAAACATTAATGAATATATTATTTTCACTAAATAGTGATGACAGTTTTGTGACAGAAATGTCACAAATAAGTGTGAACCTGAAAATAAAAGGATTGCCATTCTCAGGAAATGTCTTTTGTGTGTGCAAGCACGTCCTGTACTGTTCAAGGGGGAACTATTTTGTGAGAAAGACGTGTATAGCTTGCAATCTGAAATTCATACTGTATATAAATATATTTGGGTTTGGTGGACAAAACCAAACATGTGAGAAGTCTCCTTGGGCTTTGGGAAATTATGATTTTTCACTACGTCCTGACATTATATGAACCAAACAGTTAATTAGTTAATTGAGAAAAGAATTGACAGATTGATCATCGGTGAAAACGTTGGTTGCAGCTCTATTCATAACACAAAATGAATTGTCCAGAATAAATGTGCATTTTTTTACAACTGAGTTTCATTTAGTTTGGATAGTGGCAACTTCAGTCCTGGGCCAACATGTGCATACATTTAATTGGTCAATGTAAGCTCCTACCCCTGTCTAAAACAGTATTCCACTGCGGTTGATGTGTTCATGAAATAACCACCACAGGTTTGGTAGTTTCAGGTTTTACACTATCGCCTCCCAGCAAGAAGACCCAGGTTTGATCCTTGGCTCTTCCTGTGCCTGAGTTTGCACGTTTGTGTGGGTTTTCTGTGGTTTCCTCCCACATTCAAAGATGTGCAAGTCAGGCAGAGTGGAGACTCTAAATTGCCTGTAGGTATGAATGTGAGCGTGAGTGGATGTCTGCCTATCTGTGTTCAACCTGCGGTGGACTGGCGACCTGCCCGGTGTCCTGCCATCCGCCCAGTGCATGTTGGGATAGGCTGTAGCCCCAGGTGTGCCAGAAAAGGATTAGGTAGGCAGGGAAATTAAATGAATAAATGATTAACCAGATGCATCTTTCTCTGCATTAACATTAACAGTGTGTTGTTTTTTGAAATAGACTTTCCATACATCAATTTTACAGTAGAAACAATCGATCGACAGAAAATGAAATATTGTGATTATTAACCGTTTTATTGATTTTATTTCTAGCAAACATGCCAATGTTCCAGTCTTTCAAATTAGAAGATGGGTTGCTTGTCTTTATGTAATGGTAAATGGAATTTCTTTGGGCTTTGGACTGTTAGTGAGACAAAACAGAATTTGGAGACGTTAACCTTGAGCTTTAGGACATTGTGATACATACATTTTTCACAATTTTATGTAATTTTTAGACTTAATTAGCCTAGAAAGTGATTAGCAGATTAATGGGTAGGAAAAAATAATTGTTAGTTGGATCATAAACAATTTTCTTTCAGTATGTGCTAAATGAGGCAGCCAGCAGTGATCTAAGCTTTAGATTAGCAGAAAAATAGCACGATAAAGTCTCGTAAAGCTAAAAATGGCTTTACAGTTGCCAGTTTTAATGTACATAGCTCATTAAAGTAAGTGGAAACTGTTGGGTTAGGTTTTATAGGAAGCAGCCAGTATCAACATAAATGCATAAAAGCAGAGCCGCATATTTTAGCTTGATCTGTAGCTGTAATCTACAATGATTAAGCTGTTTGTCATCTAGTGTAATTGTTGAAAGGGGGCCAAGTAAGATGGTTGCTTAATGACACAAATTAATAGAGTGAATTGGGATTTTCAGTCAAATGTAAATTCATATTCAAAATCACAGAAGGTGTTTGCGATATATTTGAATGTGCCTTTCAGGACAGAAGACCACAACTACACATTTACACAACATGTGAGTGTTGCAAAAAATCCTTCTTTTTCAGTTGTTAGATACCTGACTTGGATATGAAACTCTTTTTATGCTAATGTTGTGAGCAAACCTCAACATTTCAAAGTCCTTTATTACCATTTGAAAGGTTTTATAATCCGATGTGTTTTTTGTAATAGATTATGTAGGCCCTGCCTCGATTTCAGATGTGGACTAGAGCAATTTGTTACCCGAGTTTCACAAGTAAAGATTATGTTCACTATATTTGTGAGTGTGCCAGTGTGTTTGTGCCGTTCTATTCATGTCAATCTGTGTATGCGTACACTGGTGTTTTACCTCCACTCAAAGGACCTCATAAAGGTTAGCAGGCTCACTCAACAGCTGACGGTAAATTTAGCCTCCTTTTCACACAGTCCCACACATGATTTGAGTATTTTTCTACTCTATCAGACCACATCCAGGCATGTTACTGCACTGAAGAGATGTGCAGTTATTTGAAGGTATTAATGATCAGATTTGGAGGTGTTCGTGATGACAACATTTTTGCGAAAGAATTACAATTTTATGTGTAAGGAGGAAGTGTTAATTTATTTATTGGATGTCATGGCCATTTTTTTTTTGATCAAGTTTGGCACTCCATAGTAGTGATGCCTTTGTTTTTTGTATTTTTTTTTGGAGGGGACTGAATGTAATAGAACAACAAGCCCCTGTTGTTTTTGATTAATGGCACCAGGAAACAGGTAGGAATGAATGGTTATGAGAAGGGCTTGCAGGATGCCAAAACCACACTTTTAATTTTGAGGTCTCACTTCACTCTGTTTAAATTTGGAAATTCCAACCCTCTCTCAAAAGCATCTAGTATATTTAGTGCAATTTAAGACCGGAAGGAAATAGATGCTTCCATCCAAAAATCACTGCATGAAAAAGCTAATTTTCAGCAATGCAATATTTTTTTTGAAACCCACAGGAAATTGGTTAACCCACTGTTGCTATTGTTAAAATGTTCTGAGGTGTTACGACTGCTGCATTTCAGGCCAAAAGTTGTCCTCTGACAGACAAACACACAGAACCTTGTGCACCTCTTTTGTATGAGGTCTGAAGTTAAATCTAATGAGCCTCTCTGGTGGATTCTCCTTGCAGTATTTGCACACAGTTGTGTACAAACCACAGTACAGCAACATTTTCCTAACTGGCACATGCTGACATTATTTATGGGTGAAAGGTTGCCCTGCAGATGCTACAATCCAAGTGGTTTGCCACCACCCCCGAGGTCCTGAAGCTCGGCTTTATGTAACACATGTAATGTAGTGGAAAATGAACATATGACAGAATTGCTATATGCTAGGTTGTTTTCTCTCACTGGATATAATATGTTTATACTTAAAAGGGTCAAAGAATACTTTAAGTGGCTTGACGTGATATTTTCCATATCTGCTGTTTCAAAGGAGAATTTTAGATTTCTGGTATAAATAAGTCATAGATGGTGTAGTGTGTCAAACGGTGTTGATTTCCAAATAATGTCTTGCAATGCTAACATTCAGTCAGTATTTTACACTTTGTGAACACTACTGCCGCTTTACGTGAGGTTTTAATTAATCCTTTACTCCAAGGTCTCAGAGAAGTCACACAGGACTAGATTCAAATTATATTAAATTGTGAATGTATAGGCCCAATAGTAGTATGAAAAAAGTCATATAGGCGGAACTGCATGACGAACTGTGGTGATATGTAAATATTTTAGATTCAGTATCTGACCGGACACCATAAAAAAAAAAGATATCAGAGGTTTGGTTTGCATTGATCATGGACAGCAAGTTTTCCTGGGACGTCATTTTGTGTTCAGCTCTCATTGTTCAGTCTGTCTGTTGTCATCAGTCACTTCAGCTCGCAGAATATATCAGTAAAGAAAAGATCTGATAGGGTAACAGGACTCTATTATCTGACCGGTTTAATCGAGGAAGGGGCTTGTGTCTGATCTTTCAAGTGATGTCATGGCATCACCGAATAAACTCACGGAGTGCAGGAGAGACGTGGAGTTAATACACTGTAGCGAAACGGGAAGAGCTGACTTGCATAAAATTAGTGCCAAGCTGTCACCCAAAGCAGAGCATGCTCTTTGTACAAACACAGTAATCTTCCCGCTCATTCTTGGACTGTATTTGTGTTGTAATGCAAAGGAAAACAGAAAAAAATGTGAGCCAGTTAATACATTTAGAGTTCCTGACTCCTGCGTGGCTCGATAGCTCACAATTTACGAGTCAATTTTTTAAACATTTATTTATCCCGGGAAGGTATCGCTGAGCATGCCCCACCTGCTCCATTGAAGCACTTTGCATTCAGGCACTTTGGAGATGCCTTATGCAGCTGCAGTATTCCACAGGTGATTACAGTGCAGCCCTGCTGGACCCTGCTGGGGTTTAGCTGCCTTGCCCGGTTGCTGATTGTTGTTGAGGGACAGGAGAGCATCTGTCATTTCCGATACCCACAAAGAGTTTTTCTTGCAGGCTCACAGATTTAAACTGGCAAAACTTTCAGTCAGACGCATTTCTCAGGCTCTTCAGGGAGGGGAGAGTGTTACGCGTTCACTTAACTTGCCATGAATTTGCAGCGAAGATGTGAACTAATGGCATCTGGCAGGAATGGCTGCTGCGCACTGGAGGCCCACTGCTTATGGCTTGTTTGTAGTGAAAGCAGATGTGCTTCCATTTGAGGTATATGTCCCTGCGTATTAGAGGCAGAACAGAGTGACTGGAAGCCTTAGGTGAGCTCTCAGGGAGCTGGCAGTGACATCACTTTGTAGTGTCTGACATCATCAATACAAATAACGGGGATAAGTGAATGAATTCACAGTGACGTCTGTGTTCACATAAACACATTGATACTTTGGATGTAGCTCATGTCTTACTAACCTGTATGCTGGCCTGAACATGTGTCAGAGCACTCACACATTAACGCGATCCCATAGGCAGAAACACATACATTAATGAAATAAAATTAACTTATTTACACAAAGGTTTTTTTTATTTACATCCAATCAAATGACAATGTGACAAAGGGGTCGCTTTTAAGGATGAAACTACAGAGAATTGTCACATGAATCTGCAGCTTCCCTCAACTTTACAGAGCCTTATAACAATTATCAGCTCATCGTATAGCTGTGCGGCCACAACTTTTGGTCCATCGTCACCGCTCTCCGAGTAGCGTTTTTGGCACAGACAGACACAGTTAGCAACTAGCCGGTGAACATAGTGGAGCATTTAGCAGTTAAAGAGCCAGATATTTCCCTCATGAGTTCGTGGAGACCAAAAACAAAACTAAAAGAGATTGAATATTGAATTTACATTCAGCAGGCGGCCAGAATCACAACTCCAGTGAATGCTAATGTTGCTCCGTAACCGCTGCACATGTAAATAAGCATTTGCCATATCAACTGAATGAAGATGAAAACGGGTCAGTGCTGTGTTGTTGTTTTTTTCCTCTGTCACCAAGTGGCTGAAAGATGATGTTAGTTAATGCACATTTAAGTAAAGTTCACGTTCACTTTTAAGTATATCAGCATTTCCCCTATAATCGAACAGGGTGGGCCACCAAGCCAATGAATAAAAAAAATCTACTGCCAGAACTAACAGCAAATATCCTTTTTTCTTAAAATGTATTTTAAAATTACAAATTTGTTTGCACTTACTTCTCTTTCCAATCATCCTCTCTCAAACGCCCAGGTAGAGTGTCATGCTTTGAAGCTAATTTGACATAGAGGCCGTGTTATTACAACATCACTTGATGCACAGGGGCCCAAAAAGACTATTTCCATACATTGTGAAAGAAGCGGCTGTAAAACAGTGGAAACATTTTTTGAGTGTCACAACCCACGCAAAATGACTCAATAACAGACTTTGAGCCATTCGGTCTGATAACGCAGGGAAGAGTCTAGAAGAGCTGCATGATTAAATTAATGACTGCTACAAGGTCCATACAGCACAATAACTCAATTCTCTCTCTGTATTTCATGATGCTGCACTATGTAGTCCATGTTAAGTGTATTTATTGTACTGTTGTAATGTCGTTAAAGACTTTTCTCAGTAATAAGCTAATTCGGAAAATAGCTTTGCTAAGTGCTAAACTAACTGGCCTTCCCTGAAATATTGTACAAATATACGGTGCGTAGCAGAGGAGAGACATGTGAAATGGAGATAATGTTACAACAACTCATTACGTTAATGTAATAAAAGCAATAAAAGCTTCCCGACAAGACTAAAATATGAATGTAATCTTAAAACCGACATACGTGTACCCCTAACATCAACAACAGCTGCCAGTGGCTTGAGAGAGCGCATTAACCAACAGACAAAAATTCCAGTGTAGCTGTGTACAGAATTAACAATAATTAGCTACAGATTACTAATTAGCCACTATTAAATAGCAACGGTCAGTGTCAGCTTTGAATTAGGATCCTGCTAAAGTTACCTGCAACATTTGTCTTTGCTAATGGGAGGAGAGATAAACAGTTTCATGACACATTCGCGTCTGACTTCTTATGAAACTCTTCTGCCGACTGGGATCGACCAGATCCAAAATGGAACCCGCTATCGGAACCCAACCCTACTTATGCACACTTAAAAAATGTTTAGCCATTAAAAGGTTTTTTTTTTTAAAAATGATTAGCTGGACAATTAAAAAAAAAAAGAAAAGAGAAACAGAATAAAAGATGAAAGGCGAAATAACCGGAAAGCATTGTAAAGAAACGCCAGGTTAAAAAGACTTATGGCAGGTTATAAAAATATTGTCATAAAATATGCTTTCCAACATGATAATACCAAACAAATTTTTTAATAAAGTTTTTTTGAGTTTTTTTTTAATGCATTGCATAACGCGGTCGCAGAGTTAATTGCATTGAACATGATGCTTTTTCCGCATTGTGACATAGATTGATATTGGAAAAGTGACACGCACGCACACACACACACACACAGAAACTTTAATCTTCAGGGTGCATGCAAAAATGCTAAAAGCAACAACTGGAAATAAATATTTTGCAAGAGCAATGAGATTAAAAAAATGGGGCTTTTACAAGATGATACAAATACCCTCACACTGTCTCTGTAATCACAAAGAACAGGTCATGAATTACAGCACTTATGTTAAGGTGGCTGGAGAGGAACTCTTTTCTTAAGCTTCAGCATTTGTGAGCTCAACATTGTGTTCCGGCAGCTGAACTGCTGCTCTTCCTCCATTAGTGTGAGTGTTACTGGAGAAAAGAGGAACACCTGCTTTTTCTATACAGTAGTACAAGATGAATCATGTGATCCCTTCTTAATTTCATCTGTTACAACAACTCTACCTCAACCATGACAGAGTGTGGATGTGAAACGAAGCAGAGGAGACAGGTTAAAGAGGTTGGAGCTCAGTATCAGGAAGGTGTTCCTAATATTTTGCTCTGTCAGTGTGTGTGTGTGTGTGTGTGTGTGTGTGGGTTCATGCATCATGTACTTGCTGAAAAGTGAGCTGTGAAGAATGAGAGAATGTGTTAGCCGTGCTGGAAGATGTATGCGAGAAAACATATTTTTGTCTGATACACCAACAGCTCTGATGGGCCCCGTAGTTAATGGAGTTTACAAGCATGTGCACTGATGAACTTTTATGGGAAGAGACAGTGCAGTGATGCTATGCCATGTAGTCATGAATATCTAAGAATTGTGGAGTGGAAACCGTCAGAACAGCCTGGTTAATGATTCAGAGGACATTAAAGTTCTCCAGGTCTTAGTAGACATGGATACTTGTTGTTGTGGATGTGGATTTGTTACCGCACTGAACCTCTGTTGAGCCTCGCTATGACCTTTGATGCAACACCAGGGGCTCTTCAGATTAGCAGCAGGAACACCACACCAACAGATGGGTCAATCAACCCAGCATTTTTTCATATATGGTTGGTTGACCAACACTGTGGAACTTTATTTCCATTTGGATCTTGAATGAACATTAAATGTATAGCCTACAAAATTACCATAATGGCTTTGACCATGTCTTGGAAAGAGGGAGAGAGAGAGAAGGGAAGACACATAGCAAAGGGCCATTTATTTTCTGTTTAATCAACTAATAGATTAATTGACAAATCAAAATGATCACTTAAGGTGCATTATGTAATATGTATGTGAGCACTTTAGTGAAAGACATTAACAACAACATAATGTGAAGGAATAACAGTTTTGTTATGTCAAACTTCAAACAAAAACACTATTTATCACTATTTCAGATCTAATCTCCATAGAAAACACATATCACATGACCATTCGAATACACAGGGCATGCGGTGGAAAAAGGAAGCACATTGTTTACTCCACTTGGAAAATACGACGAGTGATTTTTACTTTCACTTCTCTTTACTTAGCCTGCTTACTCTTATTTACTTTAATTTTACATTCTAATATATGTCACAGCCACCAGGGCTGGTACCAAGATCGTTACTCCTGAAAGCAGGACGAAATGATGACTGCTCTTCACAGATTCCTCCCAGATAGTGCTATTTTTCTTAAACCACCGTCAGTAACATTGTGCCTTCATTGTATTTTCAATGTCCTTTTGTGTCTTTCTAAACACAGACAATATAACATTCATTCCATCAATGTACAAATACCCCACAATATCACAACCCATACTCAAGTTAGCAATTGGCAAGTTCACATTTGCCAATTAAGCTTAAAGCCTACATATACTCTTGTGGTTGGGCCATTCTTTAAACTGCATTTGAGTTGTATTTGCTTTACAGCAGAATCACCCTTTCTCTTAATGTATCATTACTGTACATAACATTTGAATGTAGCTGCACTGCTAAATGTTAATAGAAAGACAGTAACTTAGCAAATGAGGCCATTTTAGACAGCTTCTATTCAGTGTCTTGTTGCCTATTGTCAAGTGGAAAAGCAAAGAATTTCTCTTTTTTTTCATGATTTTTTTTGATCATGCCTTTTAACTGTCAAATCAAGTCAAGTCAATTTTATTTATATAGCCCAGAATCACAAATCACAATGCCTCAGTGGGTTTTATAATCTCTACAGAGTATGACGTCATCTGTCCTTAGACCCTCAGTTTGACTGAGGAAAAACTACCCATCGGCACCATACGACCTCCTCTCACCATGGTGACCTGGAAGAGTACAGGCCATACAAAGAAGATTAGCAAGGAGTCGGAATGTGTACAAACTTTAATGACTGAAACATAGATTTATGTCTATATGTCTAAACACAGGTGAGCGATGATCAATAGTGGGGCCCCTGGGGGCTATTCTCTCTCCACTTGAGTTAAAGATAATAGTAAGGTTGAAACTTTGCTCAAAATGCTCAGTTAAACAAGCAATAATCAGTTTTTCACCATCAAAGCAAAATCAATCTAACAGTAAGGATATTTATGTCTAGTACAATTATAGAAGGAAGGCCTCATGGTACACTGAGGCACAAAGAGGCTGTTGTCAATATGTAGCTTTGATGGCTTCAGCTATGCTAGAACCCCTATACCACGGCACCATAAAATGTCAATAAAGAATGGAAACTGCCTAAATTGACATTATTGTAATTTTTTACAATGCTCAGCAAGCACTCAGGCAGTCCATACATAATAATAAGGCCAGGCACACTTTATTCAGAATGCTCCAAATGGATAACTTTAATCAAGTCCATCAATGTTTCGCCTAAAGGGATCAGAATGTTAGTGGAATTACTGCATTCGACAGTATCTGTCTATGAAGAGCATGCTGAACACAGTGTGCAGCTCTTATCTGATGCATCCTGCCAGTGAAGAAATGCTGGCTGCTCATTGAACTGAGAGATGGGCCAGGTGGAACAAACCATGTCGGCCCTATGGTTTTCATCTCACTGCTGCCAAACAAATGATGGTCTGATAGATATGGGTTTCTGAAAGATGATACACATATTTTTAGACTGAGGCTGCAAATCAGGTGGTAGTTTGTACCGATATACACCATGTTAACATTTTATTTTTATGCCAAAAACAATCATAAGCTCTCAGGGACAGATTTGCCTTTCATTTATTTATTTTTTCTCAAAACCTGAGTTAAGTTAAAGTCTGATTTACTAAGACAGCAGCTAATTATGCAATCAGAGAATCAGCCTTCTATGCAGGTTGTTTGAGTGAAGGAGAGCCTACAAGGTGTGGTTCAGACATCTGCAAGCTCATAGAAACAAATGTAGTTATGTTGTAGTGGGAATACTAATCAAAAATAAGATTATGCATAATTAAACTCTGAGAAAAAGCAATAAAGTAAAATGATATGTATTTTTCAAAGTTGTTTTTTTTAATTTTTTATACAACCAATGCAGTCATTGACCGTACAAAAAGGAACCAATTTATTAAATCTGGCCCTCAGTGTTATTTCCAATATTGTATTCTTGTCACGCTCTAATCAATATGTAGACTTGAGGTTACCAAATTTCCATTGAACCTAAACTAATGAAATTCTTTCTTTGTAGGTTGGCACTTCCTTAAGGCATAATGGCTGACCTAATCTTTTCAGTTGTAGGACAAAATTTGGTTAAATATAATATCTGCTATCCAAAATTAACAGTCAGGAGTCAACAAACTGGTCAATTAAATGAATAAATAAAACTAAATAAAATATGTCTGTATTACACAGATTTTGTATGCTATAGGAGCACAGTGCTAGTGGCTGTCATTACTTGTATTTCTGCAAAACGATTGATTTTTGATTTTGAATTGGAATAGTAGGAGGGAGTATATGTGAAATGGACTTTCTAACTTCTAGTACAGTTACCAATAGACTTCTATCTTTAAAGGTAATATACTGTATGTAAGAATGTGAAGCAATTTACATGTATTATTCGCTTTGTATTGCCAATGTATGAACTGACTGTAAAGTAACTTAAAAAATAAGAACTTCCCCAACTTTCTTGGTTGCGTATAAGAGCCCGCGGAAGCTTTGGCGGGCCGGATGTGGCCTGCAGGCCAGTAATTTGCAATCAATATAGTTGTGTCCTACGTGGACATTAGTGGACACATTAGTTTTACTGTTGAATTGGGGCGGGGTTAAATGTTGATTTTACTGGTTTGGACTTGGATTTGGGTGGGGGTAAATAACACAGTCAGGTTTGAGGCGCTTATACGTTGCCCGGCTAACAATGTCATGAGGGGAACTGCGTCAATGCTGGTATGGAGAACAAAACATGCCACATCATATTTTTGTTGTCTTCTGTTATACTAAAGGTCAGATTTCCTCATCTATTAATTATGTTGATGAACAATGACCCTAATCTGCTGTTTTATTATATTCTGATTGGAATAAAGATTAGCTAGTTCAGTTAGCTACTTCACCACCAAGCTACAACTGCTATTAATTAATATAATAGCATATATTCAGCTGTAAATGTCTTCAATGTATTTTATATATGTCTAAATATATATAAAATACAGCATTTTGTTCTCCATAGGCTACAGTTGTTGTTTTCCATATCACATTGTACATCAACTTCCAGGGTGACACTCACTGCTCACAACTAGTATCCGCATACAGTCGACATTTAACACCGCCCAGATTTGACAGTTAAACTAATCAAACCATGGTGGGTGGGATTCAACTTTTCACGTTGAACCCCGCCCCATTCCACAGGTGACGCCAGGTTCTCTTCAACTTAATGGCCACCGGCGTCATTGATAACAAGAATCTTCTGAATATTTCACTTAATATGAAGGTTTCTAAACTATTCTCTTTTCTTCAATTTGTTTACCCCCCCTAGTTTCTCTGTCCGTCAGCTGTTTGTCAGATGCTGCTGAGGCAACTTGAGGAGAGGTGTGTTATGAGTGAGAAGTTTCAGCGACAACCCTTTGGGTAATAAGGCAATGACACAGTTCCTAGTCTATCTCTGGATTGAGGACAGATGACTATAATTGTTCTTTATCTCTTAGGGACAGCTTGGTTCGACCCGCTTTCAATCAGCATGGTGACACCTTAAAGAGAAACAAAAACACCCAGGGTTCAGGGCACAGGGAGCATGGCTTGCAAGGGCCGCCAGGCTATTATAGTTTTGGTTCAGCTCAGCTTAATTTAATGTCCTGCTATAGAAAATGTGGATTACCAAAGAAAATATAGTATGATACATGCATATAAGGGATTTAACATCCAAAACAACATAGTGTGTACTTAAAGGAGTAAAACGTGTGTGAGGCAGTCCCTGGCCGATCTGGTCAAGTCAACAACCTAGCTACCTAGGCTCTGTAGATACCACAAGCAGATAGCACCAGTATGGCTCAATTTGAATTCGAAAGTTCAGCTACATTATGGGCCACCTCAGTACAAAATTATTGGGGTCTATTTTCATGATTCAGTGTCACAAATTGTGTTGAGTGGACCAATGTGCAAGCATAAGTGGCAAAGCTACTTTTGGTAATTTTATGGTGCTGTATTTGTGCTGCACTCAGTAGAACAATGGGATTAGAATTCTTATGTTATTAGCAGTTGTCATTGCAGCTCCTCAGCACCACAGCACTCTGACACTTTAATGATAGGAGGTTTAGAATATCTGGCTCCATAAATTCAATTACCATGGGAGGAGATAACATATTGGCTTACTGTACCATGCTGCTCTTTTCCAAGGCGAGTCCAGTGTAAGTAATGGCTCAATGATATTAGGTGAGAAACCAAACAGAACCAGAGGCAGTTTAACTAGAAGACATGGTCATCTATAAACCTCTCCCTGACATTAATAGTACTGCTTTCTCAATCTTCGCTCTGTGCTTTATGGCATCTGCAGATGTCAGCAACAAAAAAAAGTCCTTTTGTCCTGCTTGAGGGACTTATTTTTTCCTAGTCTGGAGGGACTTCAGAATATCGCTACTACAGTTAACATGGTATCGGGGATGAGGATCGGTAAGGTGTCTTTGTTTCATTAACAATCTTCCGTTCACAAGCATACAGTACATGCACACACACATACATAAGCACAACTTGCTAAAAATTACGAGTTCCCGCAGGTATTTTTGCTGGGAAATGGGAACAAATTTTGTCAAGAAATTCTGTGAATCCTGGAATCCAAGTAGCCTGACCTTGACCCTAATGGACACTGGCATGAAGAAAAAAGTCATGAGACTCAAACAAGTACATGTGAGCTCTTCTTCTTCTCATGCATCTTTATTTCTCTCCTCTCACCACATTGAATATCACCTTCACAGCCAGGCGGAGAGGCAGGACTGCACTTCTGAATGAAGCAACAGCAGCAGATAGAGAGAGATGTCTAGCATCTCATTTTCCCCCATCGTGTTTATTTATTCACACACTGAGCGAAAAGGGCCTTACAGATCAACCTGGAGAGTTTCCTGTGTAGCCTGTCAGACTGTTTAGAGCAAAATGCAGGAGAGATCTGAAGTCAGAGAGAGATAACAAAACAACAAAAGATAGTGGACTGGGGAGATGTGGAAGAGAACGTGAGAGAGAAGGAGTCTCAGAGCAAAAATCACAGGCTCTGAGAGGGAGAGAGTATATTAATCGGTTTTCACACATGGTTCCCGGTAAATTACTGGGATAACCTTTTAGGCACCACTAGTGATTTTCACCATTCACACATTCAGCTACATTCAGAAAGATTTCCACCTTGTGTCTTTTCACACATGCCATAGCAATGCCAGAACAGTTAGGAAAACGGACAATCCACTACATGACAGTAATGCAACACCTATGGATGCCAGTCATCACAAACTTACTCCTACACTATCTTCGTAGCTTTTGGATGCATGGTTACAATCTGGCGCCTAGTAGCTATGTTTTATAGAGTCCTGCCCTTACATCCCGCACGCTGTTATTGGTTGAGGGCTTGTTACGGAAGTGCGAGGGGTGGGGGGGCTACACACTAGAGCTGCAGCAATTAGTTGATTCATCGATTCGTTGCCAACTATTGATTGATGGTTTAAGTTGTTTTTCAAGCAAACATTTGCTGGCCCCATATTTTCTCTCTTATTTATCATACTATTTGAATAGCTTTGGGGTTTTGGACTTTTGGTTGAACAAAACCACCAAATTTAAGACTTTTCTTTGGGCTCTCAGAAATTATGATGATCATTTTTTCACCTTTATTTTGACATTTTATAGACTAAACGATTAATCTATTAATTGTAAAAAAAAAAAAAAAAAAAAAGTCAGCAGATCAATCAGCAATGAAAATACTTGTTAGTAGTAGATCTTGAGGATGCGTTTGCCCAGTATTGTGGTTGTGGTGCTAAACCAAAGTCTTATAAGTTCTAACATTGTGTACCATACACAGAGGTAGCACACACATCTCTATTTTACTCTGATGCTCTGATGAAGGACACTAGGCCGAAACATTAGCATGCTTGGTGACATGGCCTAAATAAATTGGTGAAATTGAGATTAGTCCACTGTGTATGCTACCTCTGTACCTTATGGTAGACAACGTTGAAAATACAGGCAGAGGGCAGGGTCTCTACAGATCCAGACACATGCCACACACATCTACTGGGTCATAAATGATGACGGAGAGGGATTATAAGTCTGTTTTTTTTGTTAGTAAAATCCTACTCACTTTGCCTTACATAAAAAGTGATGTGAATGATGACCTGATTACGACATAGACTTGGAATGAACAATCCACACTGTGTTGGTCAGTGTAGGCGTACAACAGCACAAAGGCAGCCTGGACACTGATGTCTTCATATACCTAAACACTGTGATGCTTCTCCCATGAATGGGGGCGCTTATTTAGTTTTTGTGCACATTAGCACATTATTGTATCTTATGTCCTGTATGTTTTGTTCTTGGATATGGAAAACATTGGCAAAGAGAAATAAGTTCTTAAAAGAAATGATTTTCCCTCGTGTTTAGCAGCAGACAGGACATTTAGGACATTTTGATAGAGACATTGCATGTGAGAGTTACAGATTTAGTTAAAAGACATTAGGTAAGTGAAGGAAAGATGCGAACAGAGAATGAGGGAGAGAGTGTGAGCGAAAGAGAGAAGCTAAGAGTTGTGGGAGTAAGTGTAAGCGAGTGGGAGACTGAGAGCAAGCGAGAGAGCAGTGGAGAGGGAGACTGTGAGGGAAGGCTGCTGCACAGATATAACAGGCAAACCCAACTTTGCTATTGGCCGAAGCCTGAATGATCTCAAGCTGTTCCTGTCATTCATCGATATTTACTTGAGTCCAGCCCATTCAGAATCTTGTGGAAAGTCCTCAGCACATTTTATTGAAGAACAGAAATAGTCTCTTATACATTCGCTTTTCAGTTTCTGTTTATTTTAACAATCACTCAAACATTTGAATGTCTAGTCTCCTTCTCTATATTTTCAGTTTAAGCATGTGGCATATTCTTGTTTCGAGCAGTAAGGTTTAGATTTCCTTGTGAGTTGCATTCATATTTAAGTAAATGCAAAATGAATGACAGGGAAGTCTTGAGGCATGTTTGCGCTGCTTTTACAAGTGGTGAACATGGATGTTGAGCAGATGGAGCCATTTGTATTTATTCCCCATTTATTGTGTCGTTATTATTAGCAATCTGTTGATCCTATCATGTCTGCATGTTTGTCTTTGCCAGTGTTTGTTAAATATTTTAACAAAGAGAGTTAAGAGTTTAAATTTGTGGAAGATCAAGAAGTTTTTAAAGACAGAAAGGAAAGGCCACATATAAGAAAAGGAGAGATCAGAGTACTAGTTAGGTAGATGCATTTGAATTTAGATTTGGAGACACAGAGAAAACATCACAGAGATGTAGAAATATAAATAGAAGTACTGTGTGTGAGAGAAGACGGAGGAGTGAGAGGGAAGAGGAGAGAGGTGAATGGTGAAGATGTGATTCTAGGACAGATATATTTTGTGTTTTTAATCCCACAGAGAGGAATATTGAGGATGAAAGGCTAAAGAGTGACTGCGTGAATACAAAAGGGAGGGAGGAGGAGGAGGCAGAAGTTAGAGATAAAGGGTTTACAGGGGGGGGATTGAAAACAGAATCCAGGATGAAGCCAGAGAGGGAGCCAGAGAGCGAAGGGGTGGGGGGCCTGAGAAACAGATGGGCAGATGGAGGAGGGGATGGATGGATGGTTAAGGGGAGGGGGAGCTTCAAGAAGTGGCTGCCAGGAGTTAATGTCGAAAGTTGGACTTCATTGAGATTCATGGCGGGATGATGGTCACGTTGAACTTCCCATCTCCTCCTTTAGACATATTGATTTTATTTTTTATCTCATGGTCACTTTATGTGTGGAGCTGACATCTACAGTATATCTGTACACCCTGAGGTTCCCTTTACTGTTTAAGGATGGCAGGGCTTTTCCTGCATAGAGGCTTTAGGCACCCCCTAAAGTGCCAGTGTCAAAATGATGAATGATAATTGAGAAGAAAGATAGCAATTCAAATACTCTCCGATTGTGTTTAATAACAATTTATCAAACAACTGTTGAACAAGCAGACAATGACACCTTTTTTTGTGATACATTTCCCACCTAGCCTATATCGCCCAGCCCTAATGGCACACGGGCCGTATGCTGACTGATGATGTTTATTGTTGTGCATAGTCACCCCCCAAAGGCCCATTCTGAGCCAGGAAAAACCTTGGATGGGTTTAGAGGTCTAATATTATAAAACATTTACATGCCATATAAGTTGCTATTGTAATCCGTCCTCTACTCCATTCCGGTTGTGAAACAATCCCTTCCTAATATGACTCTTCAAGTTCTGTGCAAAAATCGGTTCACCTGAAGCTAAAATGAGGAGTCAGCAGTCTCGGCTAGCCAAGTCAAGTTGGCATCTTCCAAAATGATGGTCTTTTTACTTGCCAGCTTCAGTGTTTCCTTGCTGAGCTAACAGCAAAGGGATGTGGGATTCTGTCCCAGTTGTCGCATCGACTGTAGGCTTTGGGTGTTTTATGCTCGTAGCAGCTAATGTAGCCTTGAGCTGTTAGCCTCGAGCAAAGATGAGGAGCGGCCTACAGAGGTCTGGTAAGCTCACTTTCTTCTAACTCCACACCTCCAGATTGTTTTCATTTTCAGACTTGTGGTCTCCAGCCTCAACCAACGGCGAGTCAAGTCAAGTCACCTGAGACAAGAATTCTCACAACTCCCTCTGGAGCCACAGAAGGCTTCATACAACTTTCTTCACACCTCTCTCAGACCTGTAAACGGACTTTGATGTGTAAAATCATTAGAGTTCCCCTTTAAGGGGTCAATATGTTTCTGTGAAACCTCTCCCTGCACCGTTCTGATATTGGAGTTGGTAGAGCAACACACAATTTTATAACCTTAAATCTATGTTCATGCAATGATTAGCCAGGCGTGCAGAGATGAAAAAGTATGCCCTCACTTCACTGTCTTTTTCATTCTTCACTGAACTACTGCCGCCACTTTTGCTCTGTTGTCGTACCTTCTTGTAAAATTTATCATGCCCCCTTTCGAGTGTGGCCATTTGGAATAAGTATAAACATTTTTACCTTTACACAGGTTCGAATGACACATGAACTATTTCGTTCCTGCAAAATTTGCCTTAACAACGTAGTTGCTTTCGGAATGGATCATTTTCGCAGCCGATGTGGAGAGGAGGAGCGAATACAGCCACCAAGTACACTCTCAACGTACATGTAGCATGCAAGTATTGTATTAGGACAGATTGGAAAGGACCTGAACTAATCCAAGATAACGGCTACTCTGAGTGTAAAATCAAAGATTAATTCCTGCGGAGATACATTGATGGTATATTTGGTACCTTTTGATGTGTTTGACAATGTTGCAGAGCTTGGATTACTGCATACATACTCAGTGCCAACTTACGCTCACGGTGTGTGTGTGTGTGTGTGTGTGTGTGTGTGTGTGTGTGTGTGTGTGTGTGTGTGTGTGTGTGTGTGTGTGT
>JBBPCS010014274.1:0-28125 GCA_037974645.1 Hollardia meadi | reverse complement strand
TGTTTCAGTGAAGTAAACTAACCTATGATTTGGGATTTGATGGTTGAAAGGATTGTTGGCTTGAATCAGTCATGGAGAGAAGTTAACAGAGGCATGAAGTGCAGGAGTAATAGAGTGGAAGAATGCGAGCAGCTGAGTACCCCCAGTGTTCATACAGAAACCTCCAGAATTAAACTCACTCTCAAACAGGTCGGAGCTGCTACTGAAGAGCATTTGCTCTTCATACATAGTTGCTGGACCCATTTTTTTTTTTTTCCAACAAAATGAGCAAGCGTCCTCCTTTTTGTTGTCCCGCTAATCTCTATACAGTTTGTTACAGATTATTTATTCCCTGGCTTTAAATTGAATTTCAGGCCCTAATCTGATTTACAAGCATTTCTCCATAAATCTCTTTTTTTCTTTGTGTGCATGTCTCAGAGGCATTTATAAAACCAAAGGTTAATGGAACCTTTCCTCTCCCTACTTTATTTATCTGTGTACTTTTATTCATTTCCTTGTTGCCAGATGGTGTTCTATTGGAGCTTAACTGACATTGCTGCATCCGCCATTTTGTGTCAAATATTAACAGGCATCTTTAATCCACTCTTACCCTTGTTAGACCTTACCCTTGTAATCATTTCTGACAGCTGTTTTATAACTGTCTTAATGGACTTGCGAACACAAGCTAATTTACTGTTATGTATTTTGCTCTTGCTCTTGGGGCTGTGCTGTATTTCCCATGATAACTTTTTAACTTGTTTTTTCCACTGCATTGTTGTTGTTTTTTTTCCTGGCATGGGGGCCAATGTAACAGATTAGACAGATCTGTGACTGCAGCTTTCTTGCTGTGCGGGTGTTAACTAATTTTCACAACTCCTTTGGGCTAACTATTGTTCATGGCATCTCACCTGTTTCTGATTTTTATTTTATTTTTTCATCACCGTCATTACATTTGTTGAGTTTATACCCATACTTTAAAGGCCAAATTCTTCCACCTTTATTACATTTGTGTAAGCTCACTGAACCTGCATAGTGAGGAATAATGGCCCATATAATGGCCTTTTATTCTCTGATTTCCTGTGAACCTAAACAACAAAAGGTGACACATCTATACTCCCTGGATAAGAGCTGTCCGATATTTTAGCAGATTGGAAAAGATTCGGCTCTCAATTAATGGTCCATCCAGCAAATTTGATGTCCTTTGGGGAGAGAAGGATTAAATAACTAATGTGTAGGTTGGGTACTAAGCATGATGTAGGTGTTGTGGTACTACAGGTTTCAACGGGTTCATCTTATTGAGTGATGTGTTTTAATAACTAATTTTTCTCATTGTGACTTTACAACAATAACAACTGTGACTAACTTTAAAAAAAAAATTTTTTTAATTTTTAATTTTTTAAAAATTGTATGATCTCATGTTGCTTAAAAAGAAAAACTATATCCTTTGTAAAACAAAGTTTCAAAAAAAGACACTTTTACATGGAAGGAGGAATTTAAATGGAAGAGCAGGAATGCTTTTTTTTTTTTTTGCCAAGGACACAGGCACATGGTTACATTACATTTAATATGGATAAACATTTTTATTTTTTAACAACAATGGTCATGATTATTGCATTACTACTAGTCTTATAATTTCTATAAAACACTGACATATTACATGCATATATTTTCAGGAAGTAGAACAATTTGTGAAATAAATGTATGGTCTGTCATATTTTGATTTCCTCTTGTGAAATGACACGAGAGATCTTTGAAAAGGCCAGAATGGTAATGACACCACCGCTGACAGTAATATGTAATGAAAAATCCCACGCAGCTCACATTGAACCATTAAAACAGAGGTGAAGTTCAAACAGAAGGCAGAAGCAAATGTGCTGTACAATATATCTGAAAATGTTTCTAGGCAGTGTGCTAATATCGCTCGAAAAAGGGAAATGAGGCGGAGTAACAACCATGTTAAGATGATTTTGATGGGAGATCCAGCCAGCAGTCAGGAGAGACTATTAAGTGCGGTTAAATGGTTTTGATAGATTCCCTCTCGCTCCCCCACTCCTCATTTTAGATTTTTCAGCAGGTGCAAATGCACACATGCATGAACACGAGCACGCTCACACAGGCACAGTTGACCATTACACACACATAATTGCCAATGAAGGTACATCATGTCATCATTCCAAATGTAAGTAAATCTAACCCCATTTGATTGCCCCATGGACGTTTTAGGCACTGGCATCACACCTTAAATTACTTTAGATGATGTGCATTTTTGGCCTTTTGTGATAACTTTAAAGCAAATTCTTACAGGCACAGCCCTACACTGTTGATCATCTAAATGTTCTGAGAATTTCAGGTCATAAAGATCACAATTCTTCTGCACAGGTCCAAGGCCCCTCATGATGAAATACTGGATAAAACAATCTCACGAGCGATGTATCTGTTCTCATAATGTCCTCTATCCTTGACACCTGATCTATGGATACTCTCTGACGACGGGACAGTCGTTTGAAGGACTTCATAAATCACGCGCAACATTTCCCGAAGACAAAAAGTTTCTTAGGGCTCATAGGTTGACACCATGTAGTCCCCTCTGGCCCATGTTTCCGTGCAAACCTTTCTGTGCCAGACCTCTTTGTTAAAAACTTAGCTGTCCCTTTATTTGTAAAAAGTATTTAGTATTTTAAGGTTATGGATGCTTTATTATAATCTTTTGTCAGTATTTCAGGCTTTTTAGAGGATATAAACCATCTGCTTTGAAATGTGGACTGTCAAATTTTATTTTATTTAACAAAAATGCACATACAGCATATCAGTGATTTACGATCTCAGAGCGTCAAATGTTTCTCTGTCATACTGCTTACTCCTGCAGTCAAAGTTAATTATCGCCACAAGGATGAAAGATCTGAGCTCAGTGCACACCCAGCATTTGTGCTCTGTCCCTTATCTCCTCACTTTACAGGTCGATGTAACCACCACACAGGAAAAGACAATAATGTTATCTCGCTGTCCCAAAACAGTCTTTTCTCCTTCATTTGCAAAAATGAAGGAGATGACCCTTTAACATAAAAAATAGTAAATTGGTAGTTAATTGATTTTTGGTACCTTGGAACTGTGAAACAGGATGGAAGCATTGGCATCAAGATAATAATAGTCACATTTAATCGTTGTGTGTTAGAGTAAATCATTTTCACAACAAAAAATCCTGATCAGTTTAAGTTGCTTTTCATCTGTGGTTTATGTCCCACAAGACACCCAAATATGTTGTGTTCTCTGCTGATTGCTGTAGTTTTAGTAAATGATCTTTCAATGATCTTCTGGTAATAGAACGCACAGAAACAAGGGAGGAAAAACCACAAATGAGCTGCCGATTATACAGCAGAGTCTCCTCGAGTAACTAAAAAAAAAAAAAAATCTGTTAAACTCACAGAGAGGTTTAATTGCTACTTGTGTAGGAAGGGGGATGCTGTGGGGGGCTGCAGGCAGAGTGAGACACAGATGAAATATTTTACTTTTATAAATAAAAGCCCAACGCGTTCTCATCCCAGTTTGTCACATACCGACGGTTTGTCATACGCCCTTTGCGTCTTATCCAGACACGCAAGGGTACCCTTTGGCGCCGCTGGCCGACGCACTAAGCCTTCCATTTCGTGTCTCTAGTCGGAAAAGATCGGTTACGTTTGGTTAAGTTAAGGCACAAAACCTACTCCGTTAGGTTCAGGAAACGACTGGTGAGGCTTGGTTTCAAACGGGATGCAATCTCCGGTCTCCTGGGTGAAAGTCGTGTGTGTGACTCTGTGCTTTACATTGCTGGTACATTAAACCCTTGTGCGTCTTTGTCTGACGACAAAGGGGACCTTCTGCATCTGGATGGGACGCGAAGTGCAGTATCTGACAAGATGGGCATGAGAACGGGCTGATAAGCCATGTTAAAAAATGTGTTTTGTGAGGGTACAGTGACCTTAGACCACCAAAATCTAATCAGTTCATCCTTGAGTCCAAGTGGACAGAAGGACAGCCCAAAAACATAATGCCTCTGGCCCCCTCATGCCCCCCTTGCATGTACAGTCCAATTTTATTCTTAAAACCCGAGTTTCACCTGCATTTGTGTTGGAATTTTCACATATTTTAAATTTTTAATAAACCCAGGAAATTAACTGTTTAATTTCAATATCTATCTGCAATAAAAGCACACATTACCTCGTAGGAAGGGCAAAAACGGAGAATCCCTCTTGTGCTCTGACATCTTCGACAGTATTTTTCAATCTGTCTTCTGCAGACTGAACACCGTCTATACCAACAGCTGTGAGAAACCCTGGAGGCAAAACTCCATCATGACTGACTTACAGCACCTGCTCCATTGGACATCATTCGTCTGGTTTATGCTCTGCCAACAAGTCCCCTCTCCTCCCACTCAGTCATGCCATCATGACGACCAAACTGCCACGACACTGTGGACAAAGAAAGGAGGAATGAACTTCCCCCCACAGGCTCGTCTTTGCATGAGTTCATTCAGTTTCTCATTTATTCAAACTGCCATCTGGTAAATTGTTTAGCCGCTGCTTGGCCACTGTACAGATCACGACCTTCATTCCAGAATCCCACCTGAGTTTTGTGTGCACCTGTAATCCATACACATACAGTGCGACTTGTTTTTGTGGCTTGCTGTGCTGGATGGAATTAAAAGAGGAGTACTCTTCACCTCATTACACGATCTATTTAAAAGACAGCAGATGCTCCGGCTGGCTGATTAAATGATGGCCGATATCCTCAGCCAATGTGCTTCTCTCTCATGAAAAGGGTTGTGTCTAGAGGCAACCCGACATTTGACATACTCTTGTACATGCGCACTTCATTCAGCACAGCAGCGCTTGACTCCGCATGTGCAAGCAATGGCATATATACTGGGAGCCACTTCAAAATATTGTCTCTCTAAAGTGAAGCTCGTCTGCAATCACACGAGGAGAAAACCAAGACTACATGAACAGGATCTACAACCCTGATTCCAAACAAGGCTACATCTAAACATGGCTGTTGTTACAGAGATCAGCAGTAGTGTCTGTAACTCCTGGATATTAAATGCTCCTTTGCAATTTTCTGTAGGGGTTCCAGGGGTCCCCTTCTCTTGGGATGTTTTATTTCAAAAATAATAGATGCTAATTGTAATAATGGTTTAACAATTCTAATTATATGTTAACCACCCCTGCTCTTTGAATTATTTCTATCTGCTGATGACTCATTTTTCTAAGAGTCACTCTCTATTGAGTGTTTTGTTAGAGTGATTGTTATTTGGGCACACGGAGAGCTGATGATGCTGATGACAAATTGAACTTGAAACCCTGGACTTGGCTGTATGTAAAAGTGATAAATAAAATGTTTTAAAATTAAAAATGCATAGCTGAATAAACTGTACAGAGAATCAAGACAGCTCAGTTTGAGGCATCTCTGTATGTGTGTAGTGTTTGGAAATAATGTTTTCTGTGAAAAATAAATGAAATTTAAAAAGATTACATTTATTGAAATGAAAATAATCAATTCCAGTGGTGTTGCAAAGCTATCATGCATTTACTGTAGATTTCCCCATTTGGGAAGAAAGAGTCAAATCGCTTGAGAAAAAACTGTAAATCCAAGGGTTTAACGTTAATATGCATGATGAGCTTCACTCCATCGAGACATTAATAATAAGGCTACACATCTGGAATGTAAGATCTTAAAAGCTTTGAGACACAAAGTGATGTAGGAGTCACATCACAGGCGTTAACACTCAGCGTAAGCGATTTAAAAGCTGTTCAGTCTGGGTATCTCCCCAGCAACGGAAGTTTCTCATGAAGGAGAATCTCATTATTGCTGCTTTTATGTGACATCAAAGCTGATGCTTTTTTGAGGAAATTATTGCCATTTAGAAAACTGGTTTTAATGGATAGACTGTCATCACTCCAGAGCAACTTTTCAGAGCATGAAGGGAGCAAGGTGGAGTGACAAACTCAATTAATCACACTCCTGCGTGTTCACCGCAAGCTTTGTACCTGGATGCTCATTATAGCTCGCTCCTTGATGTATGAAATAGAAATGGCACACTAAATGTTCTGGCTTTTGTTTAAGGCTCGTCTATGTTTTGCCATTCATCATGTTAATTGACTCTCCCCACTTTGTTGTGCTGATTTGGTCCTTTTTAAAAAATCCACTTTTCATGTCAAACCTGAATCGCTTTAATAGCACCCTGACTTGGAGCATTACATCACTGAGAAATCCTTTTAAAAGGCGTGTTCAAGTTCAACAAAATCATTGGAAACACTAATTACTTATTCACTGTCTGCCTGTTTTCTTTTTCTTTCTTTTTTGAAATGTTTCATTCTGTTCACTACAAAACAAGCTGTTCCAGGCTACACTTAAATTAGATTTAGCTGAAATGGATTAAATGAAATAAAAGAAAGTAGAGACCTCAAAAACACACACACACACACACACACACAAAAAGAAAATACTCAAAAAAGGAAAGAACAGTTTTTGAAATGCATTAACCCAACTTGTATTATATCAAAACAGAAGTGTATGCACATGAGAATATAACGAAGAACAGCATTTTTCAACCAGGGATGTTTTGTAAGATAATTAAAAGGGGGGAAAAAAAATCATCTGTTAAATTTCTAAATTTAATTTTTGCTTTTCATACTTTTCCCTGTCGCTGCATTCAGAGAGCTTTGGCGTGGATGTGAAACCCAGGTGTCTCAGGCTCACAGCTGTGCGTCTGCATCTGCTGCTGTGTAGACTCAGAGGGTGACGGGCTGCGCTCCACAACAGACACCGACAAACGTGCTGCATTAGTGTCATCTGGCTTTATGAATAATCTACATGTGCTGCACTTTATTTGAATTTCAAACCATAAAGTCCCCGTATTCCCCTGTACAACATTCCTTTAAGCAGCTTCAAACACTGGAGATTCTTTTCAAATTCATCTGCTGTGCTCACCTTAAATCTTAGTTTATCTGTACATACGAGCATGTGGCACCACAACTGAAAACTGTGGTCATGAAGGGATTTTGTTGTCCAAAAGTTAAACTTTTGAAGCAAAAAATATTTGCATATTCACAAATTTCTCAATGAGGGGGAAGAAGTAGATGTAATTAAGCAAATTTTCAACGAAGAAATTGAACGTTTTTTTGTGGGAAAACCATCAGACACAAATTATTATTCAAAGCAAATCATAATTCAAAATATGTCTGGGGAGGTTGGGGTTAAAATAAAGACTTCTATCGCTAATCTTGACACCAATCTTGCATAAAATATTCAAATTCAAATTTTTGTCTCATTTTGAAAGAAAGGTCCTGAAAGATTAAAACATGTAATCGTGTTATTTGTAATAATTCATATATTTTGAACCTACAGACACACAAGTCCTTCCATTTCTACATTTTTAATAACCGCACCATTACATCACATGTTAACCTCGAGAATTTCACATGCATCGTGTGGGACTTAAGCATGACATAGCTTGGGAACCACGCCATAGCTAGAAATGAAAATCATGAAGAGTATCCGGCATTTACTTATATGTAGTAAATATAAGGTATATGGTTTGAGAATAATGTGTTATTGGTGTATCTGACTTACCAGTTTAATCAACACCTAACTGATGCCATTTTTACATCTACACACCATCTAGAAATAATAAAAGACGAGAGCACGAGTTGGAAATAATAATAACAGACGAGTGCACGTTGATGTGGAGATGATCTGGCCTTGGGTAAACTTGAGGCGATAAATCACCGATACTCCTCCATGCGAAACCCTGGAGATCCCCGTCATGTTGGATTCTTGTGAGAGCATCAGGCTGTAACATGAGGAGGGGAGCATCTTTTATGTGCATCATGCCCACAATATAGGACTCCGATCCACCTTGTCCGAGCTATGTCGTTGGCTCGTATCTCTCACTATGGTCCTAAATAATTAAAAGCACTTAGTGTGCAAACGTCATTGGGGACTCTGTCCACACGTTTGACCTGCCTGATGGGGTCGAAAGACGACAATGCAAGACTCGCTAGGAATCATTGAGAAATCTTTGTGAGACACGTCTCCCAGGGCTCTGATGTGAAAGCCCAGTTTGATTTTTAAAAAACAAAACAAAAACAAAACTATTTTGGCAGGAGGAATCTGCTGGGGATTTGTGCCAGCAGCGTTGCCCTCTCATTCAGTTCCAAACAGTCTTTTACATTTTTGTCAGTAATATTCTGCTAATCCCGACAGACAAAATCTGTTTTTCTCATTTCCATCTGCACAGGGAGGCCAAAAGGTCAGACACAGCATATCAGCCCTGGGTGGAAGGAGCAGCGTCTTTCAGTTAACGACAGAATCGCTTCGGCACTGCTGCCGTGCCTTTACCATTTGATGATGTGGTGAATATTTCACATATTTCCAACTATGCTGGTTTTTGCGGCGAGAATTTGTAACAGTCATCTGACACAGAATGGATACAAGATCAAATAAAAAGCTAACCAAGAGCGGGGACAGATTAACATTAAATTAAAAACATATTTTTCATCAGTGTCAGTGTCAATTTTCTTGTTTTATTCACGTGGTGAAACATAATCTCCATGATGTAATTTTATTGTTGGATGCAAAAGTAATGTCGCATCTGCATTGTTTACTAAAATATACATGCAAACATAGTTGATTATATGTATTATTATTATTATTATTATTATTATTATTATTATTATTATTATTATTATATGTACTGTAGGAAGAGTTGTGGCAAGATTTTCCACTTTCACAAATGGACATACAAACCCCAATCAGCAATCAAAACAATGTCACTTTTCTTTCAGTATTCTTTATAGTCTCACTTGAAAACTGTGCACAACAGATCAATAATTCCGATGGTATTTCACACATTAGTCACTCAGCAGCCCTCGAACAGCTGTACAGTTGAATGGAAAGCTGGTTCAGAGGACAGTAACAGACGAATAGAGGTCAAAGTCAGCGGGGAATGAACAAATGGAGGTTTCAGTCGCCCTTACACACTTCTGACACCTCACATTCGGTGAGACAACACAAAAATATTTACCAATAGCAAATTTGAATTGTAATTGGTGATAAAATCCCCCTTACTATATGTGTCCTTTTATATTGCTGGTCGGTATATATCGTGATGCAGCACCTTTTTTTTTTTTTTATTAAATGAGAATTTATGGGTAAATTAACCTGACAGGAATCTCTATTTGACTAATTCAGCAAATTGAATACCGTTAAAAATCAGAATTTTATAACAACCTAACATTTCCATTAATTGCTGCTTACTGGTTTGCTTATTGACTAAAATGGCCCTGTACATCAGGAGAAATTATAGGGATAATTACCGCAGCATACCGGAAAACGACACAACATCCGACAGTTATAATCGCCTCGCGGTGCACATCGTCGTATCCCCTAGCTTGTATTGACGAGAGAAGCCGTCTGTTGCCGTCTGATCACACTCAGCAGGCTTATTCAGCAGATTACAGCACTATACAGTATGCGGCTAGCAATCTGACCCACTCCACCTGCTCTAATGCTGGTGGCGTATCGATTCTCTAAGCTTTTTGCGGACAGATTCTGTGCAATTGGCGCTTCAAACCAGACACATTTTATGACCCCCCCCCCAAACACACACACCACCACCACCACCATTACTCGTGATAAGAGGTTTCTCTCTTTGGCTGATTGGTTGATGGGGCTGGAGATTGCCTTTCTCCTCAGATTGCAGACCAGAGTATGAGTGGCTTTTTGGCAGTTGATTTTGAGGTGAACTACAGTATATATGCTGACAGGGGCTTTAACTTGTTCTGTTTCTTGCGGCAGAAAAGGACGAAGAAAATTATTGCCATGCAGCGCAGTTTTTTTTCTGTGACATACTTTGGTCTCAGTTTGATTTTCATGCCAGTAAAACTCTTCGCTGTCTGCGGTGATACACCACATGACCCGATGTCCGTTTCATGCAGGCGATCTTCCTCGATGTCTCGGGAAGACGTCAGGACTGTGAATGTGTTTTGGCAAATGAACTCAAACAGCTGTGGGAGAAATTTGGCGCCTGAGAATTAGTGACATGTTGTCAAACATGACGCATTGGAGAGGCTTTAAAGCCACAGTTGTTTTGTTGTTAAGCATATAGTACCAGCTATTTAACACCTCCTCAGGATAAGGATGTATTTATAGTCTTTAACATGGATATAATTATTTCATTCTGCATGTCCACAGCAGTGTGTATTCATAAATCACTTGATACTTCTTTCACTTTAATTGCTGTTGCCAGATCCAAATTTGACACTGAATGAGTCACCAATTCTTTTCTTCTTCAAACTACATACTGTAGTAGGTCTTTTCATTCTGCGGAGAAACACAAACACACTGAAACGAGAACGGCACTCAGTAGAGCGCATACCTCTGCCAGGGCCCAACAGCCCAACATCCATGCATTATTCCCTGGATAATGCATGGATCCATGCCAAAATTCAATGGGTTCTTCCTTGGCTCATGCCCCATCCGTCCACCAAGTTCCAGGAAAATCGGTTCAGTAGTTTTTTTGTAATCCTGCTGACAGACAAACAAACGGCACTGAAAACATAACCTCCTTGGCAGAGGTGACAATCATAAGTTGTTTTGTGTCATGCAACATTCAGGCTGGATTTTTCCGGTCAAGCAGGAGGTCATAGAAAGGTCATTTAATCAGCTGATGGAGTTTTGCTCATCACAGTCACTGGGAATTAACCAGGAGCTTGAAATCAGCCTCTGAGCTGTGTGTAGTTCAGGTGGATTTGGACTGTATTTGGTCTTCATTTCTAGTTTTCATTAAATCTTTTATAACTTTGTGTTTTTAGGTGCGGCCACAGCAGAGGGAGTTTCTTTTCAGGTTTTGTTTTGGTCTGATTTATGCCTGAACACAACTGTGAACAGACGAGGCCAACTGCATTTTAATTAAGAATTGCCACAGAGCGAGCGAAATAGTGCTTGCCTCTCAGTCCCAGCATCCCGCATGTACTGTTCACAAATTCAATCATGCCCTTTATTTACTTTGTAAGAAACAAACTGTTAATGTGCCACTACAATTTATTTGAAATAAAACTGCATATCCATACACAGATGAGTATATGTATTAAATCATTGCTTAAGAGTGACCTGTTGTGAGTGCAGGAACGCCTCAGCACAATCTCAACAGGAGGTGAAGAGCACAGATTAGAAGCACCATTTTCAACTCTTTGTGTGAAAGTTTATCAGAGCAAAACAGCTCCAATACACTCAAATTAGTAACCTTGAGCATGACCGGCCAAGATGCGACTCAAAGCTCAGAGCTGAGAATGAAAACTCCTGGAATTTAATTGCATGATTTGGAAATGGAGCCCAGACTTCAAGGTTGAAGGCAGTTTTCTACCTGTCACGTTGCTGCCTATTGCTTTCTTTTCTGCTCCATGTAATATTATAGCCAACAAAATGTTTCTTTTATTTTAAGAAGTCAATGTAACAAATGTTAAAGAATCAAAAATAGATATTTTTCCTCTGGCTCGTAGCACTATTTATCCATTTAGATCGTTTCGCTGGGAGTCGCTCAGTTCTGGAGACATCAGCTGTAGAGATTTCTGCCTTCTTTTCAGTATAAAGGAACTATAGATTCCACTTGTCTTGTTGTGCTCAATTTACCAATAATATACTTTTTAAAAACTCAACAGTACTGTCTCGTTTCAGACCCGGTTGATCAAAAATAATCCACGGTTGTTGTGAGCAGTTTCATGTAGATATTATTTTCTTTTACACACATCTATTCAGGACAAGAGGCTTGTGCTCATAATAAGGTGGGATGAAAACATTAATGGCGTCTCCTTCAGGTGAGCTGTAAAGTTAGCTAGCTGTGACTTTTGTTTCAGCAAAAAAAAAAAACAACCCCACGTGGTTAGGTTTAGGAAAAGATCGGTGACATTTCGTTTCTCCTGAGTGAAAGTCGTATGTGTGACCCTAGGCTCAACCTCCAACCCTGTTGGCGCTTTCTCGCTTTGGAATGTATTTCACGCTACATTATCTATTTAAATCGTCTGATACTGACGCGGACGGCTTTACATTGCTGGTACTTTAAACCTTTGCCTGACGCCAAAGGGTACATTGTGCGACGCGAAGCGCCGTGACAAAATGTCGATATCTGATGAGCTGGGCATGATATGAAAGATCTGTTTGTGCTCCATTTGTTTTATTTTTACTTTAAAGCGTACTTTCGCACTTCTGGGCCCTGAAAAAAAAAATTGGGAAAGAAAAGTCACCATTAAAAAAAATAATAGGGTGATAACCTGTTACAAGCACAAATTGTTCTGTTTGAAGGGGACACAGTTTAAGAAGGTTTAGAAAACGCATTCTCACAAATTATTACTCTCAGTCTGCATGTTGTTTTTTCGCTAAATGTTCTTAAGTCACCTCAGCTGATCTCCCATTTCTTCCTGATGAATTCGGAGAGCTGCAGCGTGGACGTGAAATCCAGGTGTCTCAGGCTCACAACTGTGCATCAGCATCTGCAGCTGCTGTACCGACTCAGGGGGTGAGGGGCTGCGCTTCACAACAGACACCAACAAACATGCTGCATTAGTGTCATCTGGCAGAGGAGGGGACGCATCTTTCGCTGCCTCCATCAATAATCTACATGTGCTGCACTTCATTTGGATTTTAAGCCATAATGCTTCCTTGGCTAAACCTCAAGTTCCAATATTCTCTGTAAACATCCCTTTAAGCAGCTTCATGTTTGACACTATAAGGCTGTTTTCAATTCATCTGCTGGAGGGGGAAAGTTTCTCTGTGCTCGCCATAAATCTGATTCCACAAAGCTGTTTGTGTACAGATTCTGTGTAATTGGCACTTCAAACAAGATGCATTTTATGACCTTCCCCAATTCCTTCTGATAAGAGGTTTCTATCTTTTGCTGGCTGGTTGATGGGGTTGTAGGTTACCTTTCTCCTCAGAATACAGACCAGAATCTGAGAGACTTTGGCAGTTGATTTGTAGCTGAACTATAAACAGGGGCTTTAATTGGATGCGTTTCATGCAAGCCATCTTCCTTGATGTCTTGTGAAGAAGTCAGAACTGTGAATGTGTTGTGGCAAATTAACTCAAACAGCTGTGAGGGAAATTGGCACTTGAGAATTCGTGACATGTTGTAGGGGCAAACACCAAACACAACGTACTGAGGAGGCTTTAAGGCCGCAATTGTTTTGTCGTTAAAGATGTAACACACCTCCTCACTGTAAGATGTATTTAGAGTAATTAATGGTTTAACATGGATGTAAATACAATTTCCATCCGCATGTCCACAGCAGTGTGTATTCATAAATCACTTGAAACTTTTTTCGCTTGAATTTCGCTGTTGCCAGATCCATATTTGACGATGAATTTGTCACCAACTCTGTAGCCCATAGAAAGGCCATTTAATCAGCTGGAGTGCAGTTTTGCTCATCACAGTCACTGGGAATTAACCAGGAGCTTGAAATCAACCTTGGAGCTGCATGTATTTCAGCTGGATTAGGACTGTATTTGGTTTATTTTTCTGAAATATTTTATGATTTTGTGTTTTCAGGTAAACCACCACAACGGAGGGATTTTCTTTTCAGGTCTGATTTTGGCCTGAGATTATTATTATGCAGTGCAACTATGAACAGACAAGCCCAATTGCATTTTAACTAAGAATTGCCACAGACTGAGTGAAAATATAGTGCATGCCACTCATGCCCAAAGTCCCAGCATCCCACACGTACATCTGTTCACGTCCAGCGGGGTCCACAGGTTCATGCTTGGCCAGCAGAACTTTGGTAAATAACAAAATGTTTATGTGACACAGTGTGTTTTATATAAAACTGTACGTGACTTGTTTAACATGTAATAGTTCAGAGTGTAGGATTAACGCCTCAACAGAATCTCAACTATATAGTATGGTACAGTAGTGTATTAAATTCTATGAACATACATTATATAGCCTATATATTAATATTATACAACATATTGATATTAGCCTATACCATTGTATTAGCATGATACTTTTTGTTTAATGTTTTAATATTATGCTAATATACTAATTCATGACAAAAACACAATTTATATCTATTGTAAAGTATGCAAATTTAGATGGAACATTATTTCACTTAACAGACTCTGATGCAGCTACAACTAAATCTTTTCCGAACTGTTTTTTTTTTTTTCAGTTCATTAATATTATGGGTCTCAAATGGTATTGATCATCCACCCGAAGCCTAATTATTTCTTTTGAGAACTAGTCAATTTATGTTGGATTGCTGGAATGCAAAGCATTATTGATAAGTCATTAAAATGTTCCAGTTGATAATACAGTATGATCTTTTATCTATTTTGTCCATTATTTTATCTATTATTTGTCATTTTTCTATTTTGTGGAGTCATAATTTGCAGAGAAGGATTTGCTGTTGCTTGCCATGACAAGTTGACAATATCATTTCAAGTGAACAAGAAAGAAATTGATTAACTAGATGAACTCAAGTAACTCGCATCAGTATAAGAATGCATATTTCGGCCTTTCCCCCAGAGCAAGACTCACTTCTCATTTACAGCTTTCCTGAGCCGTTTTCCTTTCCCTGCAACAAATAATCACCTTCAAACAGCTCTAATCATGTAGAGACAGAGCGCAATGCGTCATAATCTGAAAACAATGCCCACCAGAGGGGAAGATTCTGCGCCTCAATATACAACCAAGGGCTGAAAGACTAACAAAATGCCTGTTAAAATGTCCAAAATGCTTTGTGGCAGTTTTGTCCTCTCTCTCTCGCCTTGTGTGATAAATCAGACACAACCATCACTTTTTGGCTTCAACCAGCCTTTTATTCTGATAACAGATTCTATGAGGTCTCACAAAGCCAACATTGTAGTAATAAGCTCCAGAAATTACTAAAACACAGAAAGAAATGATTCGACTAACAAGTTATTAAGTTACACCACAGGGATTTCTTATGTAGCTACAAGCCAGCAAAGTTAAACAAATGTCTCCTCAGTAAACCGTCACAAAAGCGTTTGATACTGAATTTAGAAGCCCTAAGCAGAAATAACTTTAAGAACAAAAATGAACTTATTTAAGTATCATAGCAGAGCTTAATACTAATGAAAATACTTGCTGCACACACACTGTCAGGATCCCCCAGGCTGTATCCACTCTTGTCTTCTTAAAGACTCTTTTTTTTTTCCAGGCGAGAAATGTATAAAAAATATTGTTCGGAATTCTTTACCCTTTTGGGAGTGCATCCCATGACACAGCAGCTTTTAGGCATTTCTCTGTTTTTTGCTAGCAGACAGAAATGACAAGGTGGCACCTTCACGTAAAACAAAGTCAATGGAGAGAGATAAATTGATTTCCTCTCCGGGGTCGGCGGGGCTTAATTTCACTTGCATGGTAATCAGTATAATATTATATTGAATTTCAAAGGAATATGCTGTCAAGCTAGATGTATATAGGGTATTATTTGATTGCATTATAGGAAAGCAATGTCTTGAAAGCAGCCCTCCTCCTCCTCAGTCAAAAATCGGTGCATTTATTCATATGCAATCAAATGGAGTTGTTGATGGGACAGAGGATTGGTAGACTGCGGAGGCTGAGGGTCCACCGGCCAAAGACCACATACCCTCAACGCTCTTTAAATAGCAATGCGCCCTGGCTTTTAAAGTGAATGGGAGATTCTAATTTCCACCCCAAACACACCTATAAATAATTATGAAACTAAATACAACACCTCGGCACCTTGCGCCCTACTTTGCGCCCAGACTATGCGACGTTTAACTAGCAAAATGGAGATGGACACGTCCTAAATGCACTTGTACCACAGACTTTAGACTATAGTGGTTAATTGAATGGCAGACATTGCCATATCGAAAAGCCTTTTTGACAATCTAAAGTTTAGATATATAGATATAGATATATACCAAATTTGGTCATGCAGAAAAACAAATTGGTACAACTTTCCAGCCGGCTGTACATTCGATAACATTTTACCTGCAGTTACAAGACTGTCGGAGAAATGATCTGTTGCTGATTTCCACAGTGATTAATGTTTTCTCAACGGCTTGAAACATCTGTTTCCATCTATTTTTTGTCAATAGAACCATGCTGCCGATTTTGGCCAGAACCTCTACAACATGTTTTCAATACTTGTTCACTATGTGTTCTATTAAAAGAGTTCCACCGATGGCAGAAGCCAAGGAGTCCTTTAAAGGTGTTAACTGGGATTGTGCTGTGTCTCATGAGAATGCTTGTCTAAAGTTAATCTAAGTGAAACATTTAAAAACACTCCACGGGGGTAAAAAAAAAATAAAATTGACAACTATTTTTCCTGACATGAGCGGATTACGTGATTCCAGGATGCTACGATCAAAGCACTGGCAGATAGAGATCAACTGAAAAGCAGTCAGAGGCTTGCATCAGTCTACAGGGCGTGTGCTGCATGTTCAGATTCCCCATAGCTAATCAGTTCAGCAAGTAGCCTATGTTTAGGAGCACTGAAGAAAAAGACGAGATTAAAGTCTGGGAGGGCTTCAAACTAAGATATGAACCTTATCACCGATCTGTCATTTTCACAAATGTATCCTCTGGGGCCTCGTTTTCTTAGATTTATACTTGAGCTAAGCCTTAAGATAATTTCCGACAGCGTTCTTATGTATGATTCATAAAAGATGCTGAGCGTTGTAATCAGCACCCCTGTAATCTATAAATCCATAAGTGCCTTGTGATTTCCTCTTATTTAATGCTAAGTGCTCCATGCTTAAAAGGCTCATCGTTCATTTTGTCCATCTGCTGTAAGACGTTGAGCAGGTAGTGTACAGTGAGTTTTCTGAGTGGTGAAAGTTAACCAAACCATATGCAGTAGTAGTAGCAGCGGACAGCTAAATTAACTGAAACTTGCTATAAAGCTCCATAAGTGTGGAGCTCCAGATGATAATTCTCTGCGGGTTCATCGCTGAGAACAGCACCTTCATTTGATGCATTATTTTGACAAATTCCCTTTAAGGTTAGAGGACCTTTGTTATCATGCATAACCACATGGTGAAGGGTTAAATGACCCCAATGTTGGCAGTCTGTAGGAAATTAACTCCGGTCTCTGGACCTCCTCCCTCTGCAGATTTATGTCTCTACAATAGCGTCTTCTTCCTTTGCTCCCAATGGACAAAAATCACAATTGCTAAAACGCAAATGGAATGACTTAATGCTGTTGTTTTCTCATGAGCCTCAAAAATCATTGTGTAATTGCATTGTGCCGTTTCAGAAATATCAACTAATTGCAAGCTGCACAAGTGTTTGATTCGCCAATTTTCTACCCAGGGAATGTGTCATGTTCTGTGAGCATGGAAACAGCATGAAAACAGAGAAGCAAAAAAAAACAACTTTCATTTTTAATTGGCCACAGCTGTGCATTAACCACTCAGTGCTCTGCCAATACCTACACTGTCGATAATAGATACTCCCCTAAAGTTAATATTGACATGACGTCTCGTTATATTCTTCTTCTTTTTTTAACCCTTTGATAAATGTAATAAGTGTGAAACGTTAATCACATGAAAGTAGCTTATTCCCATCCCACACTGAGGTGAATATGAGTTTGAGAGATGAGTGTCGACTTTGACCATCAAGTGAACTTTTCTGAAGCAACTCGCTGCGCAAAAAATGGAACTAAGAAGACAAAGGGCAGCAAATGAGATCAAGTTTTATTTCAGTGCTATTTTAGATAACATAAGATATACCTTTATTGATCCCATAGTGTGGGAAATTCGCTTGTCACAGCAGCATCACAGAAACAGTGCAAAAAGTGATGAAAAAGTAATACAAAGAATAAAAAGACAGTAAGAAAATATAAAATAGAATCAACTATAAAAAGAGTTATATGCATTATATACAAAGGCTAATAAAGTGTCCTTGTTGAATAAAAGTTTTTTTCTTATGTAATAAAGTGCAGAAGATAAAAAAAATATGTATATATTTGGAGAGGGAAGCTGTGTTTGAATTTTGCCACTATGTCATAATAAATTGGCTGACATGAGAATAATTCAATTGAGTTTAAGAGTTCAGCGGCTGAAGTTATTTAAACCTTATCCATCCAGATAATTGTATCACCAAGAACCTCGGTGCATGAATCATTGTTTAGTCAATTATAAAGTGCTTGATTTAAGACAGCTCTGCATGTAAATTGTTAAATCCGATCTTCTGGTTTACTTTAACTTAACCACTGCTTAAAAAACTGTGATGCAGCATGAACAAACAGAATGTGACACGAGCAGAGGATGGTAAGCGGAGAACCCACAGCTTTCACAGTCTCGTCGGACCTGTTGTGTCCCTGATAAGGAATGTGTTGAAAGGTCCCAGCCATTCACTCCCACCAGCCTGCAAAGCGCTTCTGACGAACACACATACCCACAAGAAAACACAAGCAGTGACATACAGACATGCCAACATACTAAACAAACACACCCGTACACTCCACAGCTGCTCCAGCTGATACTTGTAGTCAGCATAAAACAGTATTTTAATATAAAATGAAAAAGCTGAAAGGTTTAACAGTCCACTTTTCCGATGATAAAAAATAATTAATATCATCAAACAATATTCTGTATTGCTCGGTGAGAATTTTAATGGAGACATCAAATCTTACTGGCAGGCAGTAAAAAAAAAAAAAAAAGAGGGATCACACAGCATTTAATGACACTGCATGAAAATATGTTAATGAAAAAAAGCACAAACCTTCCTGAGCAACACATTTTTTCAGAAATGCACACTCCTGCAGTACATTTTTACCCTGAACAATTAAACATTAAAAAGGGGGATACTACATGAGATTTAGTCCTTGAAGGAGTCCTTGAACATATTTCAATTTTGTACTTTCAGTAACTTTGTCTAAAAGCAGGAATGAAAACGCAAATATGACGCAAGGTCAATACTAGTTTGAAAACATTTGTAAAGCTTAAATGATGAAATATGAAAATGTGTTACATCTTATCTCACGGAAAAGGAGAATATAATTATGATGCATTTCCTCAGACGATCTGTTGAGCTGAGTTTTTGGCAAAGGTGCCTCAATTCCTTCCTTTGCCCCCAGGGGTAGAATTAGGACATAACAGGATATCAGTTCTCAAGCTTCCGTTCCTCCTCACAGACAAGTTCAATCATCATATTTTACAGGAAACGTTTCTGAAATATGTCGCTGTCGCAACTACAAGGCTGGGCATAATGTGACAACAGGTTGACAGTCATTAAATAGATTTACTGTGCCGCCACATCTGTTGTCAGCCTTGTCTGATCAGACAACCAATGAGCTCTAGCATGAATTGATAGTTTTAAATATTAGCCAATATCGACTCTTCATGGTAAAAGCTCTATGGAAGTCCACTGGGTATGTCCACAGATGTGTGACACTGTGGATCAAACGCAGTCTGGCCTATAAAACATCATCATGAAGCAAAAGGTAGAAATATTAACATTTTACTCAGGATTAGGGCTGCAACTATGAATTGTTTTCATGATGATTTTGTTCAATTGAATATTAATTTGGTGTATAAAATGTCTGTCACAATGTCGGCCAGCCCAAAGTGAAGTTGTCAAATTACTTGTTTTGTCAGATCAACACCTGAAAACCTAAAGACATTCAATTTAAAATGATATAAAAACAGAGGAAAAACAGCTTGCAACACCTAACATGGGGCATTATTTCCTTGACGAATCACTTAATTTTCTCTCAACCAATCTAATACTCGACTCTAAGTATTTATAATGTTTCTTATAGTGGAACTGTAGTATTTTGTTTTTCACCTGTAAAATCCCTTTAAATTGATACTCACTTTACATTTTCAAATTAGAAACACAGTAAATGCTAGATCATATTTTCATACTCAACAAAAACTCTTTTTTTTAAATATACAATACAATATTTGTATGCAATTTAAAATTTTATAGTTGCGAGGAACATTTTGGGAATTTTTTTGTTGATTCTAGCGACCCCTGTGAACGAAGACGGTGCCTGCAGGATGCATAGCGATGAGGTAATGTATCTATTTGTGCCCATGTAAGATTGATAACTGTAATGAGATGATCTTACGTCTTAAGCCAGTTGTTCTGCTGCTGTTTGGCAGTGCAGAAGTATGTGCTGCTGTACCAGCAGACTACAGAGCAGCTTCTGTCCTCAGACTGTGACACCTTAATTCATCCTCAGCACTCCAAATTTTTGAAATCCAACCCAATGACAGGCATGCCAAACAAGATATAAATAACCAATATTTTCGCTAAAGGTCTTCTTTGCTTATGTTTTTTATATAACGGCATTAGGTTCAAATTGAGGCTGTTTCATAACCAGTTAAAAACTCCTCGTGAACCTTCTTGGTGCTGCATGGGCATGTGACTTTCTTGATAGCTGGTACACCTTTACTAATTTCATTAGTATAGGATTACTGGTGACGTAATGTCCAGCATAGCTTTGCCAAGGTTAACCTGAACAGTGATCTAATTGACCAGAATAGCAGTAGCAGGAGAGAGGTGGCAGAAAATGGGGCAAAGCACAAATATATTAAAGTGTAGTGTCTTTCTGAGGTGTCAACAAAAGGCTACAGGGTAGTTCATTAGGAAATAATAATTAGGATTCAGGTGGTCTTGAGAGCATATTACATGTAAAATTCTGGTCGCATCCTGTAATCAATCAGAAAAACATTTCCTAAATCAACTTAAGTATCACAATTTTCGTACAAGCATTGAATTGGCAAAATAGATAACTTATCTGCTACTCCAAAGAAGCTAAAACCAACACTGAGAATTATTGAAAAATACTATTTGACCTCCTGTCTGATCAATAGCTAGTAAGGTAGATAAGACAAGACAGGGGCTGCTGAAACAACACTATAGGAAGTCGTTGGTGAGGAAAAACACTGACACTCCACCGCCGCCGATCGAAACCTCAGTCATTACTTCGCTGTTGTCTGAGGAATTACTTCCCATTGTCTGTCGCCCATTCAGAGCTTTCTTTCCTGGGATGAATAACAGTTTGACTGAAGTGTGTTGAAATCTTACAGGAAAACATTCACGGTTGCACAAATTAAATGGAAATTACTGCTTTTAAAAGGAAATGTGTTGAGCGACCTCTGGCATGACCTCATCAGTGGGACTCCACATATTGGCTTGAAATATCTTTCCATTTGTTTTTACATCACCTGTTTCTCCGTTTACCCCCCCACAGCACTAACTGTGACATTGACTTGTTTTAAGCCATAGGTGCAAGTAAACCAATTCAATTAGCGGCAAACTTACATCCACCAACTGGAAAGTTACTATCGAGTGAACACAAGTTGAGGCCATTAAGGGCACCTTGAAAATTCTCTTTCCCACTTGTGCTTTTGTCCTTAGTGCTCAGACTATAATAACACTGCGACTGTGTTATTTAATGGTTTACAGTCTGCCACCATGGTGATACAAGATGCAATAATGTGCCAGAGGTGTTTCCATTAGTCAAGATGAATCCGTAGTGAAAAGCATGATGCACTGAGATACATTTTAGTTGGAGAGGAAAGAAAGATTCTTTTGTGCTGTACCTTGACCCTGCATGAAAGGACGCCATGGGAGATATAATGAATACACTCAAATAGATCTGAAACAAAAAAGAAATCCATCACTTTTGCAGTCTGCAGTTATTTTTTTAAAGCTCAGCCTGAGTACAGTAATTCACCTTTCTCTTTTCCTTTACAGCGGAGGAAGAGTTTGAGCAGAATGCAATAAACAACTTAGGAACTTTTAGAGAAACATTTCAAAGTCACAGCAGTAATGATTCATCATAATGGCACCCTTTAAGAGGATCAAGGTTGTGTTTGACTTGCGTAAGGAGAAAGGGAACAAAAATGCATGTTTAAAAAGGTTCCACGTGCAGTAAATGAGAGGAAACCAAGCTATGCACAGGATAGGTGTTAACTTGTATAACATCCTCTTGTGGATTCAAGCCAGCAAGGGAAAATAACACTTTGGAGTGCCAATCAGGGAACTTGCCAACCAGTTACAAAGAGGTTGAAGATTCGTGCACAGGAAAGATAAAGAAATATTTTTAACAGAAAGAATTCATTGCCTGTTTTTAATCTCTATTTGCAAAAAGTAACAATTACCAAGGAGGTTTATGTTTGGTCTCAATTGTTAATGTATTAAAAAAAAAAGTAAATATTCCTATTTTTTAATTTTTAAAACGTGCTGCCTCCTTTATGTCATATTTATAATGGTACTTTATTTCTCAGTTTGTTTTATTTGTACTATTTCTTTATGCCCTGATTTGTCTTGTTACTTGTTCCTTAGTGATTCACTACATTATTTTATTTGTGAAGCATTATGATTTTATGCATTGGACTATAGCTGCATGCCAACCCACAGATTTGAACCGTTTGTGCCGGAAACACTAGGAACAGGGTTTTAGACCCAAAGGCAGACAGCACAGGCAGAGTGGTTCAGTGCAGTGATTTATGTGACAACAGGTGAACTCACAGGTGGAAGGCAGGCGAGGGTCAATACCAGATAATCAGTCCAATGTGAGCAAACAAATCTGAGAGGTTTGAGGCAAAAGTCCAAAAAAACAGTCCAGGAAAACAGAGGAAAAACACAGGGAATGCTGGCACGAAGGCACTCATGGTAACACGCACAATGAACTGACAAAGACAAAAGGAAACAAACAGACTTTAAAGAGCAGGTTAACAAGGAGCAGGTGAAACTAATCAGGGCGGGGCAGACAATCAGTGTGGAGGGAAAAGAACAAAGGGAGGAAGTGTAAAGCAGGACAAGATACAAGAGGAAAGGACTACAAAATAAAACAGGAAATGACAAACTTGAAACTCAAACGATAACATAGGAAGTAACTAACACAGGAATATAAACTACAAACTCGCTACTACTACAAACCATAAAATACTTAAACCGAAACCATGACAAACCATGTCCCGCTCTCCACAGCATGAGCCTCTCCAAGACTCTGGTTTCAAATGTCTCAGCGACCATCTGCCTTGGTGGTGAGGGGAAACAAAGATCATACACACAAAGTGGACGAGACAATTATAAAATATCAGACTCAAATGGCAGAGTTTTGGAAATAAGTATCTGATTTTAAAAAATCACCAAAAAAAAAGGCAAGGATATGTGACTGTATAGTCAGGGAATAAATTACTTATAGTATACTCTACTACATTTCTACCAACACTGTTGCAAGCAGACGGTTGCTCTATGTTTCTTCTGGCTGCCACATACACACTTTGAAGATATATATATATATACAGTATATGTTAAAAACTTCACTGTCTCTGACTCATGATAGTCACTGTAGGGCTGTGAGTAGTGCATTACTTGACCAGGATTTGGACACAAAATCCGGGTGACAGCAGGTGAATTTCCCAGGAACTTTTCAGAAAAGTTTACGTTTTAATTATTTTATAACTAACGTAAGGTAATAAAAAAAACTGACTTACTCCATCAGAAGAAAGGAAAATCCAAGATGGCATTTGCTATCATTAATTGAACATTGTGTTTGTTCAGGCAGGCCACGGAAGTCAAGTTCAGCTCATAATCTCAGCTGGTTATCTTCTATGCATTCAATTGGCAAATCGCATACATGGCATGCTATTTAAGCTGCTTTGACCTGGCTACTCTTGGGTATTTGCTGCTTAGCTCCCCGCCTTAGCCTTTCCATTCATGCACATGGAAGGGCAGGGAGGTGTGCTCCCTGCTTTAGGCTTTCCACAAAGGCACATGGAAGGGCATGGAGCTCCCAGAACAGAGGCATACCGCCAAATATAACTCCATGCAAGTGTGAATCAATGGTCCTGCCTGAACTACGGTTCATTACTACAGTAACATGTCAAACTTTGAAAAAGGCTTGTTGTCCATGGAGCAATCAACTCCAACAGTCAGACAGCCAGAGGTATTAATAGAGGGAAATCTTCAGGGAGCTGTAAATGATCAAAAACCCTCTTCATCACCTCTTCCTAATCAATACTGTAAGATGCACTGGCCAAAATGTATCTGGTGCAGCTTTAATAGTCTTCCTTTTTCTCCCCTACAAACTACTTAATGGCATACTGTACTTGAAAATGAGGGTGCCTTTTAAAAAGAAGGTGTCGCATTCTAGCATTTTCCTAAAGATTAAATGAAACCTTTGAATTATGATGAATTATCACACCAAGACGCGTGCTTCAACCATTAGAATCCCAGGAATCTTTAAAATGTCTGAATAAAAAAAGGGGCCTTTTCATGTATGTGTGATCTTTCAAATCATTACTGGGTGTAGAGCAACGCTGATCAGAGCTCCTGCTTTACAACTTGTTCTCTTTTTTTCCCCTACCCACATTGTTTCACTCTGTTCATTAATGAGCAGAAGCGGCCATGTTCAGCACCTCCCTCTTTGTGATCTTTTTATAGTAAACAGGTTGACTACAGGAGGTGATGTGAAGATATTGTGAGGTCTGTTTTAAATGTAAATGTGCTAAAACATATTTCTGACCAGATTATGGCTGATCAAAACAGCACTATTTCTGGTCTCATTATTAATGCTTTGCTGCATAATTTGATACAACTTTAATGTTATGGTAGTAGAGGTAGTAGTAGTAGACTATTCCTGTTATGCTGTACAATAAAATATTGTATATATTTACATTTGTTCTACTGGAGTGTGTAAGTTTAGTAGTGTTTGTCAATTTCTAAATTAACCTTAAAGCACATATAGTATACGAACCATTAACCATGCTATACATTCTAAAACTGCTGTACATAACTCAAAGCACTGAAACATTACTGCATTTCACTTCAGCACAGACAAAAAAAAAAAAAAAAAGGCATGCTGTTATTTTCCAGCAGCAAGAGAAGGCCAAGGAGCTGAGCTTTTATGGGTGTTTAGTTTATTTGACGGTAAGAGACGAACATAAAATCACGGCGAAACCACACTCAACCGCAAACATGTCAAGGCTGAGACACTAAACACCCTAAACAAAGACTTACTTCTCTTGCAGGCCTTGATTTAAAGATCAGAGGCTGCATTAGACTTTCTCGTCTTTTTGACAGGACAGGATAGTAAAAAGGAATATTCATTTTCATTTTCCAATGATGAATGGACAATGGACAGTTATGCATGGGCAGAAAAGAGAACAGAGTTGCCCCTTAACATTAAACATTGATAAACGTTATCAGTATCACTTGCTTGTCCTTCATCCTCTACCGCATCAATCCTTCTCTTTTCACCTCGTTTATCAACTACATCTTAATTATTTGGCTTCTTAAAAAGACTTCAGACGCTCAGCCGCCGTGACATTTTGTGATAGGTAGGCTATGTTGCAATATAGTCTACCTATCTAATACAATTCAGCTCGACAACGAGGTCATGCATGTGAGATCAAATCAAAAACTAGAATATAGCTAACTAATATGCACACTTACCATCAATTCAACAGGGGGGTGTCTACTACAGGTGGTCTTACATGTGGTTATTGACTGTTGCGTGTCAATTACTCAACGTTACATTACCCTCATTGTTCCAATCTGTCAAAATGACGGACGGCCATCATTGCTACAAAAAAATTGGTCAATGACAGAAAATATTCAGTTACTGTGACCCCTGTTGAAGATAGCAATCAACAGAATAAATTAATTAAAAAAATGAGCCACAAATTGGCTGGTTCTTCCTGTTATGACAATTGTGTTTCAATATCAATCGCATCCTGCATTATTACACTCATATCCTGAGTGTGTACCCTATTATTTTAGAGTGGTGTATGCATTTTCCTAAACAAAATAAAATTGTGTCTAAAAATCAAATTTGCCTGGGCCATTAAGTATTACAGTAAAGCAATACTGGTTGGTTTCTGGTTTTCTGTGCAAGCTATAATTAAGCTGACATTTATAGTGTGCTGTAATGTACTGAGGAAACAGGAGCCAAACAGCAAATATTTACCCCGAGGCTCAAAAAATGGGTTAATCTAGCCAGGGTTTGCACTTAGGGTAACAGTTCTGTAATAGTGACAAATATATTTAAAGGTCACAGCTTTATAAAAAGTGAGCCCAAGTTAGTGGTACATGCAGGAGCATTTGCCTCAGAAAATGATGAAAATGACAGCAGGCTTTTTACAGAACTGGCTTCTTGAATAAGAAGTGGGATGTAGGTAATTATTGGAATTGTCTTTCTGTAGTATATCATTATTGATATTAGACCCACATCACTCTGAACCAAAGGCAGGGGTTTGACACACATTATAAAAGAGAAAAGTACCAAATTTGGCTCAAAAATAGGACTAACTTCAAGACGAAATGCTTGATTCCTAAATCCCTTGCAGTAAGACAATTTAAAGATTTCTGCAAAAGCTGTTGTTGATACTTTAAAGTATGGGTTTATTCACCAGCTTATAGCTTGATCATACGCTTCAAGTTTGAAGTACCTTATTATTAGCAGAAACAATAGAGAGAAAATTAGGCTTGTTATCCCAGGTGTGTGTGTAATGAGGTCAGAGCACAGCACAGCATCAAAGAACGTTACATCCGTATTTCTTTTGACACTGAAACACCTTCTGATGTCGTTACATTTAATCTTAAGAAAACAAACATGGTGAGCCATTGCTGCAGCGTGGGACAATGAGGCTGGCCGTTACTGGACTTGATGCAAGTTCAGTGAAATGACATTAGTTTATGCTCAATGTTGTAATGTATGCAGATAACAACATAAAGTGGATCCAGCAGCAGTTTGTCTTCCAACAAAGAGATACAAGCTTGTATGCACAAACAGATGGCAGCGTCCCAAGCGATGCAGTGCAGGAGTACTGCAGCTTGTCCACAACCTGTTTAGTGGCATCTCTATAGGGAGGAGTATGCAATACTCTTCATGTGTGGCTGTGACACATTTATTGTGTTTATTCCGTAAGTCCCCTATGTAAAAGTTTTAAATACAACACATTGTACTAATAGAATTCAAATGTATTTATTTTTGCAGCTATATTTTTCAGCGTTGAATTCATACTAGTATTGCAAAACTGTCGCAAAACATGTGTACTGCATTAATACTTTTATTTATTATATATGTAAATGCTGGTGACGATCTTTTATTTAAATAATTTGCATGTACCACAAGGTAAAAATGGAGAGGGCCGTTTTTTATTCTGCTGTTTATACGCAGTTCAAAGATGGGAACACATGCACGTATATTTGTTGGAAAACATGATAATCAAATGATTACTTCTTTAGAAATGTGTGCCTTTTCATTTCTGCTGCTGGGTGCTTGATCTAAATGTAAACAATCTTAAAGAAAAGACAGCTGTTGACATAGCAAGCTTAACTGGGTCTCGACTTGCTGGTTTGTTCTGTAGCTCTCAACTATTTCACACAGTCTTTATCAACACCTGCTGTTTATGAATGAACCATCAACCCTTAACTTTTACGCTAGCATTAAGCATGAAGTAGTAGAGGCTTTAAGTCATCACTCACAAACCGAGTACACCCCACTTCTATCCATATGCCTGCTCATCATACCACACAGGCAAAGACTGCTGGTCCTGCATTCACTCAAACAGTAATAGTAACTTGTTATTAACCACAATAAACTGTCAATGTCCATACATTGTAATATTTTCACATCTATTCACCGGGTAAGATTTGAATGCATCCATTAATTGACCAATTGAAGTGACTAACGGCCATCAATCATACAATCCTGACCTTCTAAACCACCAACGGCTGTTTGACCGATTTGCAAATCCCATCATTCCTTTAATTTATAATCATCACACAAAAGAAGAGTTCAGACAATAATAATAATAATAATAATAATAATGCATTTTATTTAGAGGCGCCTTTCAAAACACTCAAGGTCACCTTACAAGACAGTAAAAACAGCAAAAAGCATAAAAAATACACACATATACATGTATATACAAATATACACCAATTAAAATACACTATAAGAAAGAGACTAAAAACAATGCACAATAATAGTCAGCGCAGACTGAATATGCTAGTTTAAACAGGTGGGTTTTGAGTCTTGATTTGAAGGTGGTGAGAGAGTCTATATTCTGGATATCCTGGGGGAGAGAGTTCCAGAGGCGGGGGGCAGAGCGACTGAAGGCTCTAGACCCCATGGTGGTCAGACGGGCAGAGGGTGC